>PVIH01006418.1:0-111569 GCA_004025045.1 Sigmodon hispidus
CTTCCCCCTAGAGATGAAATGTGGCCAAGCATTTCACTGCAACAATCCACACTGGGAGTTTTATGCATAGATTTACAAGACCATTTGCTTCTTATGGTTATGTAGTATTCCATAATATTCCACTATATTTCAATGATGCTCTCAAGCATGCTTTCTATTTGTTTATTCTTTTGTGCTCTGTTTATTGACGGAAAGTATCAGGTTCTTCTCCTCAGTTATTTTACAAAAAGTAACTAGGAGCCTTCATATCTTGTTTCTTATACCATAACTGAAGGCAGAATCTCTCTGGTAGGTTTGTTCTTTTTTAGGACAGGCAGTCACTAAAAGTAAATTACCTCTGTTATCCTACTAAAACTAGTATGCATATTTTTATATCTTCTAATTTTTTAACCAGACCTACTTTCCCATTGAGAGTATCCTGCTGATTTATGATTGAAATGATTTTTCTCTCCATAACATTAAATCATAACAGTCATACATTGTTATCTTTCTATTCTCATGACAAATCACTGAAACAGTTCACTAAAAAAGAAACCAAGAAGGCAACAGTGAACTAATGAATGGTAATTAAAATGTTTCATTTAATTTTATTTCTTTATATTTTGTGTATGCATGTACATGTGTGTATATTTGTGTGTGTGTGTAAAAGTCAGAGAACAATGTATGTTCTGGAAACAGTTCTTTCTTTTTACCATTTAGGTCACTGGATTGACCTCAGATTGTCTAGCTCCATGGCAAGGGTTTTACCTGTTAAGGCATTTCTGCCACCCTTAATTTTTTTTTTTTGCTTTTACATTCAGAAAACAGTAAATCAAAGACCACACTAAATTAAAAACAAAAAAGGACATGCTCACTGGTTAACATAATTGATTTTGTGAAAATGATCATTCCCCAACACTTATCCATGAAATATACCAGTGTACATAGTAGAGAGGACAAGAACCACTTTCCCAGTATTCCTTCATCCTCTGGGTATATTGCTTTCTTGTCAGCCTGTAGGTAGTGCCATAGAAGAGGGACTTCCTCAGAGAATTCTGCTGTTCATCTACTAAGGAATTTCACATAGTACAGAATTAATCAAGACATTATCCTTACTTTAAATATACACACTAGTCTAATTAATGACTCAAGTGTAATGCTACATACTCAAAACTTGAACCTGCTGAATTGTCCTTTGCTGATTTAGGCTGAATCATAATCAGGCCTTTTAGGTAATGTGACACATCAAGCAATGTTATGTCTTAGGTATAGGGTGCCTAATCTGAATTTTTGGAAATTCTCAGTGTTAAGATATGCAAGATATAATTTACTATATATACAATCTGGAAAAAAGGAACATTTCACCATCTAGTCCTCTGAAATTCTTCTTGGTTTGGATGGGTCTATGGAATTTACACTTTGTTTCGCCATGCAAAAGAATTAGGCCTACAATAGTGAGGCCTTGCACTTTTTTAATCCATCAAGCTAAAATTGCATAATTATTATTATTGGAGTATATGGTGAGATGCTTTATGGAATGCTTAGGTAATCAAATATTTACAAGAATTTACTGTAAGAAACAGTAAATTTTCCATGTAACTATTCACAAAGACAAAAAATATGAGATGTTGTGATTTCAGACAGATTCATCTTTGTCAAAGAACCACATCACAATGAACACATTGCACAAGTAGTATAAAGAAAAGCGTGTTCAGATGTCCCTTAAATGTCAACATTTCATCAGATAACCAACAAAGGGGGAAACAGAAAACTCAGAGGAAGGGCAGTGATGCTGACATTCTGCACACCTGACACTTTGAATATTTAAACCAAATAAACTGGAAGAATTCTGAAGAAGAAGAAGAAGAAGAAGAAGAAGAAGAAGAAGAAGAAGAAGAAGAAGAAGAAGAAGAAGAAGAAGAAGAAGAAGAGGAAAAGGAAGAGGAGGAGGAGGAGCCAGAGAGGTCAAAGATTTGAACAGAAAACAGGACTCATGAGGGGTCACAAACACTGAAGCAGCAATCCCAGAGCCAACATAAATCTGCTAGGTCCTCTGCATGTATGTTGTGCTTGTTGACATTTAGGTTTTTGTCATACTCCTAACTGTGGGTTTGGTGGTATCTCTGATTATTTTTCCTTCACTGGGGATATTTGTTCTCTTACTGGTGTTGCCATGTCCAGCCATGATACAAAGTTTGTCACCAGTCTTTTGCATCCTGTTATACCATATGCAGTAGATATGCCTAGATGGACTGCTTTTTTTCCCCAAATGAAACAAAGGTGCAGTGGCTCTAGGAGAGAAGGGAGGTGTGGATGGGAAATGGGATGAGTGAAAGGAGAAGAAAATGAAATTGGGATATGTAGTAAGAGAGATGAATAAATAAAAATGAAAAATAAAATTAAAACAAATGAACGCACAATTGTTTACATGAAATTCAAGTCAAAGCAAACTTACAGATAGCAGAATAACAGCACAGTTTGCAATATGTCTGTCTTAGTCTACAAAAAATATTCATGTTTGTAAGGTTTTTTGTTTATTTTGTAAGTGGGTGGTGCTTACAGGAGAACCTCATAGCTATTCAAATTGTGACAGATAAGTGGAGTACTCACACTCACATATTCTCAATGAGATATTTACATTATTGCCACGAGACCCAAGAAATGTCTCAGGAAAGGATGTAGAAAGAATGTAGGAAACAGAGGATAGCAAGAAGTCCTGTGAAACAGTGCATTCTGAACATGATCACTATACTGCACTCCTAAAGACATTGCCATAGTTACTAGTGAAAATTCTGGAAAAGATTGGATGTATCATCATTTAAACTTTCATAGAAGAAGTGACTGACTGCCCTATTCACTGAAAGACTATTAATTATTGATTGCTGGGAAAAGATGCACATTAAAATCTTAGAGCAATTGTTAAGCTGAGGTTCCAGTAAATAACTCCAAACTTGTATTCATAGCAGCAAACAAAAATAAGCTCGTTAAGGCAAAGATGAAAAAGGCATTAGTTATGGTGGGGAGTGTGAAGAATAGAGCTTCAGTGAGAGAGAAAAGAAGGTAATAGGGGTATAATTAAAATAAATTATTATTTAGCTTTTTAAATTTCCAAAGGATTAAATAAATTATATATATTATAAATTATATTTTTATGTGCACAGTATAGACATTATATGAAACACAATTAAATGAATATATACATATCAACTCAGAAGAATGAGAGAAAAATGAAGACATAGAAAACAAGCTGAGTGAAATTATATCTGAACATGCATATACTGAAAGCTCAAAGACACTCAAATAAGCTTAATGAAAAGTAAAAAAAAAAAAAAACATGGAAATGTTTAATGAAAAACATAAAAAATTCCCATTTAAAAAAATTTAGACCTAAACATAAAAAGACTACTATCATACTGAAATTATTTTTCTTACAGCTAATAGTAAGGAGATAATTGGGTAATATAGCTAAAATTCTATAAGAAAATAATATCAAAGAACTTCCTCCAAAACAAAACATGAAATAATGAAAAAGCTTCAGAAATAAAGAAAAAGTAGCCGCTCATTGTAAACAAAAGGTAATTTAACAAAAATATACTTACATTAAATTGATTAAAATTTACAACAGTAAAAGATAAAAATAGATTTTCCTAACACATATGAATACCAATCCATAAAAATTTAAAACATAAAAAAAGCAAAACAACCAGAAAATTCTAGAATGTATAAGTTCTTATAAATTGCTAACTGCATGTAATTGAATTAAATTATGCAGTCAAATAGTAAGATCATTTGAATGAAGAAAATAGATCATGAGTAAAAGCATAGTGTGAAACTCACTGAATATAATTCACATCAATGGAAAACAAATGGGAGCAGGATATACAATATTTACATTTATAAAATAGATCTTAAGTAAAAACCACAAAATGTGACAAATGAAATGATGACATCATGTTGTGATTTAAATGAGAATGGCCACATAGGATCATTGATTTAGTCATTGGAGAGTGACGCTAAGAGTAATAATTAGGAAATATGGCCTTGTGTGAGAAACTATCACCGAAATTGGGATTTGAGATTTCCAAAAGCACAAATCAGGCTAAATATATAAATCTATGTGCTGCTTGCAGATCTGTACATAAAATTCTCAGCTACTAGTCCAACACTTAATCTGCCTGTATGTGACCACTCTTCCTGCCCTAACAATGGGCTACTCCTCTAAAACTGTGAGCAAATACTGATTGAATGTTCTGTTTTTAAGAATCGCCATGGATATGGTTTCTCTACAGCAATAGAACATTGACTAAGAAATATAATAAGGGAGACAGTTTAATAAAAAAATATTTCTCAGTTTCTGACTTCTTTCATGGATAACTTTGAGTCACGAAGGCTAACAAGTAGAATCAAAGTAGGATTTCATTCAGTAATTATTCACCAATTATTTATGATTGGTGAGAAGGTAAGTGCTAGTTTTCCAGAGAAGAAAGCAATATTGTTTTTATTGCACTTGAGGCTCAAAATGCATGACAAATGAGATGTAGCCTTGCTGTCATGTTCCAAGGACCTCAGCTGCAACCAATAATAAGGGAATTCCTTGGCACTTTATTCTCACAGTGAAGTAACAGTTTTATGCAGCTGGGCCACCCCAATTAAGGATGTTTTTGTTAGACTATGAATCACTGTTCGAGGTAAATGTGAGCCTTGGAAGCAGAAATAAACTCCCAAATCCTCAGGTTCTACTCTGCTGATCTTGAGTGTGAAATCTGTCCTTGACCCACTGCCACTGAACCTGGCTGGAATCCCAGAAAGTCAATTATGAACCTTGTATATTAGGTTCTTTATTGAATGGCCTGGGTTCTGTAGGTACCATTCCAAATAGGTATTTTTATCACTATATACAAGACTTTGACTAGACTTGCAAAATATAGAGCCTTCTTCTCCAAGGCTGACAGACAAATAAAGTGGAGTTTGGGTCATCACAATATCATCTCTGGAAGCTGAAATGATGAAGGAAGTACAAAGTCATGGACAAACATAGTTGATTTATTTTTACATTCATTTAAATTTAGATATTTATATTATATAAAGTTATATACTTTTATTTTCTTTTGTAACAAAACTAGTGAACTTAAAGCCATAAGGGTCTTCTGGTTACTATTTAAACCATAATTTTTTATTACAGTACAGGTTCTTTCCCTTAGGTCCTCCCTATCACATAAGTAAACCTCACAGGTCCCATCCGTTCTCACTGTCCTCACCAGGAATCCTGAACAACAGCAGCACCACCAACAGAACAGGGAACTTCATTTTGAGGAAGCAGCCTGAGGAGACTGATCAGTCCCTGCAAGATGACTACTTTTATCTCAGACTAACAAGGGTGCGTCCCCTAAGGGAGCAATATGTAAATGCCTAGGTTATTGCTTCAGAATAGAGGAGCAAAAAATCATGAGGATTTTCATGATGGCCCTCCTTCTTTACCAGAGTCAGGACAAAGGGATAAAAAGAATTAAATCTGTTTCTGTGTCCAAGAGGGCCCTCCTGGTGCTTACATGGAGTGTGAGATGGAACACTGGTCTCCACAGTAAAAACAAGGGGCTTCAAATACAGAAATGTATCTTCTCAGTTTTTAGGAGATTAAAAGCACAAAGTCAAGTACCAGCAGTTGTTCATTACACCATAATTTTCAGACTATATTTCCACTTGTCCACTGGAAATTCTTTCCTGAAAAGAATTTTTTGAGAGTATATGTTCTTTCAAAAGATTATTTTCTAATAGCTAACCATCTGAAAATACAATTTTTCTCTTTTTGTAAATTAAATTTATATGTTCATCATGCTGTTATAACAATGATATAGAGGTGCCTTTTGCTAAACACTTTGAATTTCCACTTGTACTTTTAGATGACCAAATTTCTTACTGAAAACAAGATACATCTTGGTATCTGTGACTTACATTTATGCAACTGTCTTCACTTTTGTTTCAGACTTCTACTCATTTTAATATATGTCAGTCAGTACAGGATTATATGTATGAGCAGGAAACACAAGTTTGATTAGCCTTAAATTTACTTAACCTATTTTTTTCCAATTTAGAACTGATGAAGCAGCTAGGACATATTACTGTTATCATTTTCATAGTTTGTTCCTGATTCTTGAAATGCATCTTAAAGTGCTCCTCGTTATTTCAAAGTTCTGATCATCTTGAATTTTAGAAAAGTTAACCTTTAAGAAAGATCAAAGCTTAATGAAAAAATGTCCACCTTAAAAGTGAGAAGTTAATGATATCAGAACATGAAGCTGCCTAGCATTCTCCTCAGCAATCATCTCATCATAGAAAAATACACCTACAAATGATGACAGCTATGGCTTCTTTAGAGTCTAGAATTAAGAAAAGGAGCAGCCAGTCTATAAACTAAGGCCTAATAATTACACATTTTTAACCCCTTTCTCAATTCTTTCTCTTTTCAACCCTGGTATGTATGCACCATACATACCAGTGTATGCATGATCACACATCTCTTTCTTTTTGCATTGCCAGAACAGTTATATTGACAATTTTTGATTTCCTTTCAACATTTGTTTCACTTTATTTTTTTGCCTTCTTTATTGTATATTTATCAAAAAAATAGTAAAAAGAATTTAAAGATGCGGAAGAGTTAACAATAACTATACAGAGGATAAGAATCATAAGCATGGCTTATCTAATTAAAGCATGTGTTTCAAATTTCTTTAAGCCTCTAAAAACAAGTGCCCTTTTACCTAACACTCAGGCAACGTTACAATATGATACAGATAAAATGCTTTGGATATTGAATAAAAAATATTCTTAACAAACTATCTTCATGAACTAGAGAAAAAGCTCAGCAACTACAAATCTTTGCTGTTCTTGCAGGGCACCTAGTTACATTGTCATCACACACATGGTAACACACAGATATCTGTAACTTCAGTTCCAAGGGACCCAACACCTTCTTCGTACCTCCACATGCATCACACACTTAATGGTAGAAAAATATCCAAATATATAAGATAAAGTTAAAAATAATTTTACATGTTTATTCATAAAATTCTCTTAAGTACTGTTGTTTATAATTTATTACTGGGACATAGAAATCATACTCAGGAAGAACAGTTATTTGGTTATGATATCACCATACTTCTTTTAGCTGTCCCCTTCCTATTACTTTTCACTCTTTGGGACAAAATGTCATATATGCTTACCAAAGATTCTGGTACCAATGTTTTGCAATAAAATATAAGGCAGTGCTTATGCATCTATTACATAACATTATTAAAAAATAAGCATATGTCTGGTCAAATCAGGATATATTTGGTCATGATTAATGTACTGTAAACACAGTTCTTCAGAAAATGTAAATAATATAATATTTGCATTTTAAAGTGCTATGAGTTAAATGAAGCCTAGATGACTTAATGTTCCAAAAAGGTAGCTTCTGTAGTTGACATCAGTTTCTCTATCTTCTTGATCTTTTTTGACTTAGGTGAACTTAAATATCCAAAGGGATTTAGGCTTGTCAAAGAAAGAAGAACCCAACTGGAAAAATTACTTATCTGAGATTTAGCAATGTATATGCTTTCCTCAAATTATGATTGCAATTCTTTGTCCAGCGATTGAGGATTTATGTATCAGTATATGATAATGTGCTGTTTTGTATTCTCCTCTTTGTGATCATTTTTTATGCAGCCATGTTGGTAAGAAATATTAGATGCAAATTCTGACCTAGACACCTAAGAAATGTTGAGAGATGAGAATAGGGAGATAGCTCAGTAGTTAAGAACACAGACTGCTCTTCCAGGAAACATGTGTTCAGTTCCCAAAACTCACATAGCAGCTAGCAACTGATTATAGTTCCAGTCCCACGGTACTCAACACCCACGCTAGGGCAGAAAACCAATGAACATATAATAAAAATAAATAAATTACTTTTTAAAATACAGATAAAATTTAAAACAAAAAAAGAAATACTGAGAGCAAAAGAAATCATCTTCTTTAGGAAAAGCACATCAATTGATTATGCAATAATAAATGGTCATCCCTGAAACTACATAAAGAGAAGTAATATCATATAGGCAAATAAAGTTGTATTTATGGATTTAGAATTAGATAAATATATGCTTATATTTTTATATATTTATACTTTTATTTCAGTATATTCAGAAATATACTGAATATTTCTATGTTTATATATATGTATGTGTATATATTATAACTATATATGGATATATAGTTGTATATAACTATATACACATTTATATACACTCATATATATCAATACCTATAACAACAATTTACAAAGTGACCATAAACTTGAAAGAATTAAAAGTGTGGGAGAGTGTTTGGAGGGGAAAGGAAAGTGAGAATTTATATAATTAAATTATAATCTTCAATAAATATATTATTTTAAAAAATAATGCAGGTAAGCTAAACCCTTAATGACAGGCTTGGCTTTCCTTAGAACATTTGCTGAGATATTCTCTAAGAAATGTGATGAAGTAGATGGGCTACAAATGCTTTGTGAAATCACTGGTCTTAGGATTTAAATACACCACCCACAATACTGAACTGCTTCTTTATGTATGTCTCAGACATGAACATTGAGCAATGGTGTACTATCCCAGGCTTAAATGTCATTTCTGGTTGTCTTTACATAAATACAAGTGCACTCCTGGGTGACCATTTCCTTTCAAGTCATCCCATCATTTGTGGTAGGGACAAAATTAATTCAAATATTTATGTATGCTCCCCTGAAATGATTAAGAATTTGTAAAGTGCTTTAAGGTTTATTTAGACACGTACATTTTTAATGTATAAAGTCTCATTATTTTATCAAAGTATCCCCTTGTTCAAACTTCACTCCCCCTCCTGCCCCTTCCAGTCACTTTCCCTTCTCACCATCTCCTTATCTCATCCCCAGAAAGGGCAGGAGGTCCCAAGGTCCTAAAGTACCTTAGTTCAGTATACATTCCAGGCAGATCCGCATTCAACATCCCAACATCAAGACTGGGTCAGGTGTTCCTCTGGAGTGAATGGGCTCCAAGGTACCGGTCCAAGGTGCTTCAGATCCCATGCTGTACAATGGTTGTGGGTTTTAGCTTGGGAATGCCTTGCTTTTTGTTTAAAGTCCACTAATGAGTGAGTACATCCATTGCTTTTCTTTCTGGGATTGTGATACCTCCTACAGGAGGATATTCTTCATATCCATCCATTTGCCTGAAAATTTTATTTTTCAACATAGGCAAAACCATAAATGTTACCCATCTTATAAACAAACTGAAGGAAAAAACCCACGTGATTATATCCTTAGACACTGAAATGCCTTTATCAAAATTCACCACTCCTTTATGATTAAAGCCCTGGAGAGATCAGTAATACAGCACAAATATCTCAATATAATAAAAGCAATTTACAAGAAGCTGTCAGCCAACATCAAAGTTAATGGTGAAAAACTAAAAGCAATCACACTAAAATCAAGAACTATAGAAGGTTGCCTCTCTCCTCTTATATTTTCAATATAGTTCTCAAAGTTTTAGCTAGAGTAATAAGAGAATGAAATAAGATAAAGGGATACAAATTGGAAAAGAAGAAGTGAAACTATCTCTATTTGTAGATGATATGATTATATACATAAATGACCCACAAAATCTTACCATGGAAATTCTACAGCTGATAAATACCTTCAGCAATGTAGTAGGATACAAGATTAGCTCAAAGAAATCAGTAGCCCTCCTATACACTAAAGATAAAAGGGCTGAAAAAGAAATAAGGGAAACATCACCCTTAATAATAGCTTCAAATAGCATTAAATATCTTGGTGTAACTATAACCAAAGAAGTATCAGATCTGTTTGCCAAAACTTTTAAATCTCTGAAGAAATAAATTGAAGAGGATATAAGAAAATTGAAAGCTCTCCCATGTTCCTGGAAAGGTAGGACCAACATAATGAAAATGGCAATCTTACCAAAAGCAATCTACAGATTCAATGCAATTTCCACCAAAGTCCCAACAAGATTTTTAACACGCCTTGAAAGAATAACACTCAATTTCATTTGGAATAACAGGAAAGCCAGGATTGCCAAAACAATTTTGCTCTACAAAAGAACCTCAGGAAGCATCACCATCCTCGACTTCAAATTATATTATAGAGCTACAGTAATAAAACTGACTGGTACTGGCATAAAA
This sequence comes from Sigmodon hispidus, assembly GCA_004025045.1. NCBI lineage: Eukaryota > Metazoa > Chordata > Mammalia > Rodentia > Cricetidae > Sigmodon > Sigmodon hispidus. Next base: position 10,180 of record PVIH01006418.1, read on the forward strand.
TCACAATTGTGGATCAATGGAATTGAATTGAAAACTCAGACATTAACCCACACACCTATGAACTCCTGCTTTTTGACAAAGAGTCCAAAAATATTCAATGGAAGTGAGGCAGTATCTTCAACAAATGGAGTTGGCATAACTGGATGGTAGTGTTTAAAAAAATGCTAATAGATCCAAACCTATCATCTTACACAAAACTTAAATCCATGTGGGCCAAAGACCTTAACATAAACCCAGCAACACTAAACTTGATAGAAAAGAAAGTGGGAGATACCCTCCAACTCAGTGGCACTGGTGACCACTTTTTAAATATAACAACAATAGTGCAGACACTAAGAACCCCAATCAATAAATGGGACCTGTTGAAACTGAAAAGATTTTGTAAGGCCAAAGACAGAGTCAATAAGACAAAATGACAGCCTACAGAATGGGAAAAGATTTTTACAACCCTTCAATTGACAGAGGGTTGATCTCTAAAATATATAGAGAATTCAAGAAACTAGAGCTCCAAACTCTGAATAACCCAATCAAAAAGTAGGGTTCAGTTATAAAAAGGGAATTCTCAGCAGAAGAGTTAAGAATGGCTGAAAGACACTTGAAAAAAATGCTCAACATCTTTAGCCATCAGAGAAATGCAAAACAAAACAACTTTGAGATACCACCTCATAACTCTCAGAATTGCTATGATTAAACCACAAATGACAGCCTATGCTGGAGAGGTTGTGGAGCAAGGGGAACACTCCTCCATTGTTGATGGGAGTATAAACTTTTTCAGCTACTTTGGAATGCTGTATGTCAGTTTCTCAGAAAACCGGGAATCAATCCCCCAAGGATCCAGCAATACCACTATTGGGTATATACTCTAAAGATGTACATTCACACTCTAAACATTAGCTCAACAAAGTTCATAGAAACATTATTCATAATAGCAATTACCTGGAAACAACCTATTTGCCCTTCACCTGAGGAATGCATTAACAAACTGTGGTACATCTACACAAGGGAGTATTACTCAGCAGTAAGAAAAAATGATATCCTAAAATTTGCAGGCAATTGGATGTATTTGGAGAATATCCTCCTGTGCATGGTCTCACAAACCCAGAAGTATAAGCAGGGACTTTAAGCAAAAACATTTGTAAGATTATGGGTGAATAAAGTGACTTATACACACACACACAAAAAAAAAAAAAAAAGAAAAACAAAAAAAAAACCAAAACTTCTGGTTTGTCTGTAGAAGCATTACTTAGCAGAAATTTGTGGTGGCCATAGTATATCCATGGGCATTCGCTGTGACTTATTGTGCTTTCTTTATCTGTATCTGAGCCTAACCTTGTTTGAAGAGCTTTAGATTTTATTTTTTATGTTACATGTATTTTAGAGGAAAGAGAAGTTTTATTTCTGTATTGTTTTTTTGTTATCTATTGTGAATGTTTTGCTTTTTCTTAACATGCATATTTTTTATAAATGATGCATGCTAAGAAATATATAAATCAATATAATAATGATATTGATTTTCAAAACACAATAAAACTAATTAGTTAATTAAATAATTAATTACAAAATATGTCAATTTCCATGTGTGTTAACAGTTCAATTCTTTGTTAAAAATATTTTTATTTATTATTCGATAATCTTACATTATACACCCCATGAAAATCCATTATCAATCCTCACAGTTTCATACTTACTCTTATGACCTCTTCATTTACAAAAAAGTCCACTAAATTCTGCCTAAATAGCAGACTTCATATTCTTAACCATCACAACACCCGAGGTTCAAAAGATAGATTAAATCCTCAAGTGGTAGGGTGTAATATATACACATTTCTGTTATCTGTTATTTACTTAAGTCACACTGATAAGCTCATATATACAGACCCATGAAACTTCCCAAGACATAGTTCTTTGTTTTTAAATTGCAAGTTTACCAATGATATAATATCTATTTTATAGCACCTCAGGTACCTTGAGTGTTCAAAACCTTCTGAGGATGATCATTTTCTTTTATACCACACTACCAAATTATTTCCATAATTCTGAAAGACAAGAAAGTGAATAGTAGCTCTAAGCTAATTTTATTGTACAATAAATAGTAACTAGTGCAGTGACACTTTCATGCTAAAAAATGATGCATGCTAAGAAAAAGCGGTAGTGGCATATGTAGCAAGTAGAGGGGGGAATAAAAATAGTTTCTCAAAAAAGTATTTTCCTTTTGTATATATAGTATCTTCATGTCCATAACTGCTATATTTATGGAGGAATTTATTTTTTGCATGAGCTCAACATAGGATGAATGTCCCTGTCCTCCCTCGGTTCTTTCTTGCATGTCTGTTCTGAGACTGTCCGGACTACCTTCATATTTGCTGCTTGTTTCGCAGATAAAATAGGGGTTAAAAGATGTCTGAGCTACAAATCCTTTGTGTGGGGTCTCCAGCTGCAACATTGTTTTGACTGATGCATTCCCCTATTTTCTGGCAGTCTGCCGGACTGTTTGCCAGGCAACAGTTTCCACTCACCTAGTTTCCACTTACCTAAGAGCTCCAATAACAACTTGGATCTTTAGCAAAGCTTCTCCCACTTTCCTGTACCTTCCTGGTTGATGGACCCATCAATTTACTTTAAATTTATTTTTATTTATTACTTTCCTTGTTCTCTAAAACTATAAACTTCATAATACTGCTTTAGCATTGTAACATGGCATTTGGGATAATCTAAATCTATGTTTCTGGGTATGGTACTTAGAATGACTTCAGAAAAAAAAAAAAACTCTCTTCCCTTGTCAGTGTGTTTTATACATTTAAAAAGGCAATAAAAAGTAGTGTTGAATGAATTTATTTATTTGACATGACACAAAATCAACAAAATAAACTTAGTTTTTCATAGCACTGGATAAAAAAATGTCAGAGGAGCAATATGCCTGCAACCTGAGGTTATGAAAGTATTTAGTTCTCATGATCATCTTTCCAGTAACATCCTTTCTCAAATTGGACTGTGCCTTCCTCGAATTCTTCTCCTCTCAATATTTTGTTTTAATTTTAAATCCATCAAACGAGTTGTTACGTGAGAGCCTTCTTTACCCTCTGTTAATAAAACCCTAATCTTAACAATCTCCTCATAGATATGTGCTGTAATAATTACCTGAGAATATCTGATTCCAGTCAAGGTGATAATAGAGTAATCACCATAGAGATCAAACAATAGCATCACTGGAGCATATCGAGTTCCATTATCAGTGTTTTAAAGAACCTGATTCTGTCTTGCCTAATGATATACTGACTTAATTTACAATGAATGGTTTAACATCTCTCCTTAGGAAAGAACATATTTTATTATGATTTTATTTCCATGACCTTCATTATTTTTAGCATTTAGCACATTTTTATACGTGTTTATTATCTACTTGTTTGTTTTAAGAAATGGTTGTTGAATTCTCTTGCACAAATTTAATTCTTTGTATGTATGATTGAGTTTTTGCTTTAAGGATAAGTTTTATTTTGTTCTTTTTTTGTGTAATTCTTTGAGATTTCATTCAGGGTTATGTCAACCAAGTAGATTGCACCTGGCAGAATTCTTTGTATTTTATGTTGTATATAAGATGTGGAGTGTTTGTACTGATTCTGTTTTTTATTAGATTTCAGCAAATAATAATCTACAAAAATCCACTAGCTTATGTATTTTATAATATTTGCTTTTACCAATACAAATAATATTTTTATATTAATCACATGCAAATAAGAAAAATGAAATCAACAATTTTGTGATTTTTCTCTACTTAGAAAATAGTAGGTGACATGATCAAGACTTTTAAATACATCTGCTTTTTCTATAGTTCAATGCTCGTTTAATTTTCCTAGATGTTGGTGGCAGGACATCTTGAATTTCCATTATGCTTGCAGCTTATGTGTACATTACTTAGGAGTCCTTGACTCTGATCAGAATCATTGAACCAAGAGACGCAAAGAGTTCTTGAACACCAATTAGTCACTACAAAATGTTCTCTAGGCTTACCAGCAACCCAATTTTATGGTGGCATTTACTCATTGGAGATTCTCTCTTCCCTGATGAGTTTGTAATAAGTTGACATGGGGGCCCAAGATAGACAGGAGCTGCATGCATTTACCTAAATAGTACATTCTTTTCTCTTTGGTATAAAAAGTCATCAGTGAAGGAGATAGCGTGCTATTTTTAACTTTTCTCACTTCTGGACATAATATTCCATATTTCTGTCAAGAACAGTGGACAGACTTGTAAAAATTCGGGTACATAATTCTCCCAATTTTTGGTTCCACTTGACATAATTGAGAACAGAAGCTCTGATTCCTTAATACTGTGTGGGTGAACTTGAAAGGTAGTAAAGAGAATATGGGTAGTTAAAATTTCTATGGAAGTGTTGGGGCTGTCATACCCAGACAAGGCAACTTACTTCCCTAATTTATCAATACTCCTCTCACTGTCACCAAAGCTATCTGAAGTCATGAATTTTCTCACGTTTTTAAATATGGTCTTTTTAATCTTCCTCTATCTCATTGTAATTATTTCTCCCTTTTACTATAGAATATTTCCTCTAATTTGAGAGATAATAATCTGGAAAATATACCTTATACTTATAAATAACATTATACAGAATGAGAAAGTTGGATTTACATACTTGGGAATATGCATATACATTTTTGTAACAATAATTAATAAAAGGCAGGCAATGTTTATTATTTAATTCTAATTAGAGAAGTATAAACTTTCTTCATGCACATGCTTATAATTATGCAAGTTCGTTCCTGGTGTTCCTTAGGTGTCTCATTTCCTGGCCTCTGCCTTTTCTCTCATCTTCACATAAACTATTGTCTTCATGAGTAAAGGAACTCCTACTAACAAGTGAATATTCAGGTCTTGAACACTTCATTTTTCCTGGAATATTCTATCATTGATAAATATGCCCTGGTTAGCAATAGAACCAAGATTTCTATGACTGTCTTTAAGGTAGTGAACATTAAACAACATGAATAGAGAAGTATATGAAAATGAAGATAGAAGCTCTGGAAATGCTTTATGCAGCAAGAACACTGTCCATATATTGTCGTCACATGAAAGCCATAATAGTGACTGTATAAGGGTCAGGAGATGTGGAATGACTAAATAGTTTATATACATATAAGTCCTTTGAAATTAGATTTCAAAGGAGGTATGCTAAGATATCCCAGTCTTAAGTAATTATGTGGGACTCATTGCTGAAATTTAAGCAGGAATTTTGAGAACATGCCATCTGAGGAAGTTAGTATCATACACATGCTATTAAATATCTGCTGAACACTACAGTCAACAACACCATATCTCTAAAAGATAAAATTGCTGTGTCACATTCTATCTCTATATATTTTAAAAAGCCAGCATTACACTAAATAATAACTGAAAACATTACCATGAAAATATATGTGTTTTCCAATTTTACTCAACAAAAGAACCTCAGGAGGTATCACCATCCCTGACTTCAAGTTCTACTATATAGCTACAGTAATAAAAACAGCCTGGTACTGATATAAAAACAGACTTGTGGATCAATGGAATAGAATTGAGGATCCAGACATTAACCCAAAAACCTATGAACGCCTGATCTTTGACAAAGAGACCCAAAACCTTCAATGGAAAAAAAAGATAGCATATTTAACAAATGGTGATGGCATAGCTGGATGGAAGTGTATAGAAAAATTCAAATGATCAGGCTGGAAAATAAACAATTAATTTTAATAAGTAATTTTCAGTTTGACTATATATAGAGACACACCATTTACAAATACTGTTTAATTCATTCACCTTCTTAGTGAATTCATTCACACTCTTTTTAGTACAAACTAATATTTCTAGATAGCAGGGAGGTAATTTGCTACATTAACAATTCACCTATGAAGCAAATGCAACAGCTTCTGCTTATTTCTAGAATGATAGTAAGATATTTCTATTTACATTGTCAAGAGTTTCAGAAGGAAAAACAATGCAACATCCACTATCTGTTGTACACAGATGCACAAATGTAGGTAAGGACTGTATTATCACTACTATGGTATTTCAGAAGGGGCATCAGCCTTTACCTCCACCTTGAACTAATGGAGCATGTCTCAGGGTGCTTCTTTAGAATTTTTGTTTTGCTTTGTTTTTCTTTTTTTTTTGTAGTGTGGGTTCATTTGTAGGTCTTCAATTTCATTCCATTGTTTGATGTGTTTGTTTTTATGCCAGTACAATGTGGTTTCCTTTACTATTCCTTTAGTTTTGCATGCAATCTGGAATGGTTTAAACTCCAGCAGTTCTCTTTTATTTTTGAGTTTTCACAGAAGGTTTTATTGATGCTACACAGAAATAGTTAATATATTACATTATATACAACATGTAAAAATAAAAGTAAATGAAAAATGAAAACACTATGTATCATGATAAAATGCCAAAATATTGTTGCACAGAGTGTTTGGATTGCCTGCTTCTGGCATCAAGTTTCCCAAAGGGAGTTCTTTCTTTTTTTATTAATTTATTTTTTTGAATTACGTTTAATTTTTCATTCTTTTTTTGCCTCCCATTTGCGGTTGATATTTGTCCTTTCAATGTCTGTACATAAAATATTTTATATTGCAAAATTATACACATTGTACACTTACAAATACTTGGATTGTGTGTTCTTTAATTAAAAATATAGAAAGCACACTGTAAATTATGACTTCTATGAACTTGAACTGTCAATTAAGATGCTTTTAATTCAAAGTACATAACATTTGTTATTTGTTTCCCTGCATTATGGTGTTTTCCTTACAGACCCTACCATTCCTGTTTTTCCCTTGTGTAAGGCTTAGATTGGCTTGTGAGGGGCTAATCAATAGGCAATGTCAATTGAAGGGATGTCTTAGTGGTTGATGTATTACTTTATTAAAGCAAACATTAAGAAATTAAAAATCCTATTTTATTATGTATTAGTTATCATTTTAACTAACCTTACAATAGAATTTGATATATTTTTGCTGTTTTAATTTTATTTTATTTGTAAAATAAAGTCTTTTTTATCATGTATCCCCTTTCTCTGCCTCCCTTTCCCCCCAACCCCTCTCTGTCAGCCCTCAGTCTCCCTCCTCCCCATCCCCCCATCCCCTCACCTCAAAGAACAAAAAGTCCCAAGGTTAATCGTTTCAGCATCCACTCCAGGCAAGTCCGATTTCCTCATGCTAATATCAAGACTGGGTTAGGTGTTCCTCTGGAAGGAATGAGCTCTGAAGTGACAGTCCATGTACAGAAACACAATCTGATCACTCCCATTGAGGCTCTTTATGCTACTCATGTCATTGAACAGTTGCTTATCCTTAGAGGGCCTACCTAGTTTCTTTGCCTGATGGTTCCCTGGTGGCTGTTCTTGATTCAGTGAGCTCCTCAGAGCTCCAGCCTGCTATCACTGTGAGAATTTTCCTCCTAAGTCCTATCTTATTGCTCATATAGACTCTCTTCCCCTGCTCTCACGTAGATCAGGAGCTCAGCTCAGTGCTCAGCCATGTACCTCTGCTTCTACCTCTATTCGTTGTTGGATGTAAGTTCTGTGATGGCACTTAGGGTGAATATTCATTTGATTATAGAGGACGTCAAGTTTAGGCAAAACCTTCACTATTGGTTAGAGATCTAGCCAGATACATCCTGTGAGTTCTTGGAGGTTTCCCTCGCACCAGTCTTTTTCCAACCCCACTTTACCTTCCTTTATTAAGATCTCCATCTCTGTTTTTTCTCTTGTTGTCATTCCTCTCACTCAAGCATCTCTTTCTCTCATGATTTGTTCCTACCCCTTATTGGGTGCAACCCGTTATGCTGTCAATTAGCTATGGAGACCTTCTCTGTTTTCTCTTTCTAGGGGAATCCCTCAATGACTCTCTTAAGTTTCTTCAGATCCCAAACTTTTCATGGGTTGTGGTTTGCAGCTTGAGTGTTCTTTGCTTTTTGTCTAAAGTCTAATTATGAGTGAGTACATTCCTTGCTTATCTTTCTGGGCATGTGATACCTCCCTCAGGAGGTTATTCTTCAGATCCATCCATTTGCCTGCAAATTTTAATATATATTTTTTTTCTGCTGAACAGTACTCCATTGAATAGATGTATCACAGTGTGTTAATCCATTCAGCAGTTGAGAGAAATCTAGGTTGTATCCAGGTTATTGCTATTACAAATAATACTTCTATGAACATAGTTGGGCTAATGTCTGTGGGGTGTGAATGTGCATCTTTTTGGGGATATGCCCAGTAGTGGTATTGGTAGATCTTTGGGGAGATGGATTCCCAGTTTTCTGAGAAACCCACATACTGCATTCCAGAGTAGCTGAAAGAGTTTACACTCCCACCAACAATGGAGGAGTGTTCCCCTTGCTACATATCCTCTCCAGCATAGGCTGTCATCTGTGTTTTTAATCTTAGCCATTCTGACAGGTGTCAGGTGGTATTTCAAAGTTTGTTTTTGATTTGCATTTCTCTGATGGCTAAAGATGCAGATCACTTTTTCAAGTGTCTTTCAGCCACTTGTAATTCTTCTGTATTTAGTACTGTTCTTTCAAGGTCTGTAAATATGTGTTAGGATTTTGATAGGGATTTCTTTGAATCTATAGATTGCTTTTGGTAAGATTGCCATTTTAACCATGTTGATCCTACCTATCCAAGAGCATGGGAGATCTTTCCATTTTCCCATATACTCTTCAATTTATTTCTTCAGGGATTTAAAATTTTTGTCAAACAGATCTGCTACTTCTTTGGTGGTAGCTCTTATTTTTATTAGCAGGTAAATTCTTCGAGTTAGAAAACCAAAAATTTTACTCTATATACTTTTTTAACCACTTGTCATCTTTTTATTCCAGTGAGTTAATGCTTATCATATGGTCTATTTTTCCAGCATATCAGTTTCTGCTGATATTATTCATAGTGAGCTGTGTTTTGACACATAAATGTCACCTGATGATATAACTCAGGTATTTTAGGTTTTATAACCTCTACATTAAAGGAGTCTAAGATTATGGTAGTACATATGTACACGGCCCAGGAAAAGGCACAAATCTCAGACACAAACCTTGCACTAGGTGGCATCCAGGTCCCTGACATCCATATGGCCCTTACTCGTACTACAGATCATGGACATAAATACAGCCTCCAGTTGTGGTTGAATCATAAACCTAGACATGGTCTTTGGCAGCAGCCCAGGCCCAGGGGTCACCATATGGGCAGTGCAGGTTACTCATCCCCACCTATCTGAAACATGACAAATGAACAGTGACATAGCCCAAATTGCGGCTCAGATCCCAGACATCATGCCAGCAAATGATGGCAAAAGGAGTCTAAAACATCAGCTTAGTCCTTGGTTGTTGCAGAGCTATGGAATCTGGCATGTTCCTAATCTGAAGCTAAGCCCTGTACAATGGCCTGTTCTTGGTGGTAGCTCATATCACTCAGTTCAGTATAGGCCCAACATCAGCACAGTTCTGAGGGAACAAGAATGCCAAAAGTGAATGCCCAGATATAAGGCATCATTGTGGCCTTTGATAGATTAGCCACAAAGGCCAGAGACATCAGCACAGACTAGGGATGTGGTAGCACAATGGACCAGGCCATCATCACAGATACTAGCTGCAGTACGGCTGTGGAACTAGACATAGCCCATGATAACAGGTTGGAACCAAATGATACCATGAATCTGGTTGGCAGCCTGGCAACCCAGGTCTGTTTGGTCTGGGCAGCAGTTTGACCCTCTAAGATTCCCAAGCCTTCAATATGGCCTTGGACTGTGACTATCTTCATCCCTGTGACCCTCAGTTGCAACAGTAGCTATGGACATTAACTCAGAGGTCAGCCACAGCAGGACCATGGATTCCAAATATGGCCTCCAGAAGCAGTCTTGCTAGAACATCATCATGGTCCTGGGTAGTGGTATAGCAATCCTTTATTAACAAGTTTCCTGTGGGGGCACATCCCTTGGACATCAACATGACCATAGGCAGTACCAGCCTCCTGGCATCCAAAGGGTGCTCAGTGGTGAGAGGAGCCACAAACATCAACACAGACATCTAAAGCTGTATTAAGATCAGGGACCAATTTATAGGACTTTGGCATCAGTCCAGGTCTGATCATTGCCATGGCTCTGGGTAGCAAACCATGAATGAGTGTTTCTGTAAATGGGGAGATCATAAGAGTGGGCATAAATTTGAGAAATCTGATATCTGAGTTTGATGGGGTGCATGATATAAAATCACCAAATAATAAGTATTTAAAGAAAGAAAGAAATGCAACCTTACAGAGAGGGTTGAATAAGACCTTGATATAAGATCAAGTAGTTTCTGTCTTTTTGCTCTGCCATTTGTACTGAATAGAACCTTCACTATCTGAGAACATATTATAGAGGTGTGGGTTTCTAAATTCCTGGTATAATTTACTTTCCAATTTTAACTTTAGGAAGCAGATTTCTGACAGTACTCAGAATTCAAATACCTGCCTCACCTCCCCCAGGTAACAAGTACACAATTCATTAATATCTTTCCTATTAGGTGAAGCTGAAGACATGTCTAAACTGTCTGTTATGGAATAATTGAAATGATAATTCCCCTGACATTTTATGAAATCTATACCCCATGTGATAAATCTTTCCCAACGTTTTGTGCTTGATCAATTAAAGGGACCATAAATGAAATGAAAGTTTAATAAATTCTATTTATAATGGAAGTCTATGATTTAGTGAAACAGAATTTGAGGGACTAGATTTTTAAAAGTTGAACCTTTGTTATCAGGATACAGAGACATAAAAAGGCTTTTCTTATTTATTAAAGACAGATTTTCCAGAATTACCAGCTTCTACATTTTTATGTACATAAAAATGTGCTCAGGCCTCTTTCATATTAGTGGTGTAAGACTATGGGATAATGTGATCAGACGATTCTGGCCTGGCCTACCTCTGTGATCTGTATGTGCCAGCAGTTGCTTTCCCCAAATAATCATACAAACGCTTATATTAATTACAATGTGATTAGCCTATTGCTCAGGCTTATTGCTAGCTAGCTCTAACATCTTAACTCAACTCATTTCTATTAATTTGTTATGGCTCATTGCTTACCTGTATTCTGTAGTGGGATTGATTATGTTGTTACATTGTAAATAATTACCCTGTCTACTGGTTTAGCAAAAAACACTGATTGGCTGAAGACAGATAGAAAGTGTGGGTAGGGCTACCAGACAAAGTAAACTTGGGAACACAAAATTCAGAGCAGAGATACCAGGAGACCCAGAGGTAAAAAGTTGAAATTCTCAGAGAAAAGGAACTGATCCCCATGACTATACAAGATAAGAATGATGGATTAGTTTAAGAATTGAAACTTAGCAAGTTATATGCCCAGATCCTATGTCACTTAGCATAAAATTAATCTGTGTGACTATTTGGGCCTAAGTGGCAATGGGGTTAAAGGCGGGTCCAAACCTCTGGGCTTGGCCCAAAAGTCCGTGCCAGAAACTTACTACTATAAATGGTGCCCTACTTTGGTGATATACACCCATATAAAGCTTGAGAAAGAGTAAAATGGGTTTTAGAACACAGAATCAGAGCAGCTTCATAGTAATATCTTTGATCAGGTCATTTTACAGAGATACACACACATGCACAGTAGAAGAGAGAGAGAAAGAGATTATAAAAACACCAGACAAGAGTCTTTGTGAGTGATACTGTGCTGTGGAAGAACAGTGTGTAAGCAATTACACAGATGCCTTTAAGTAAGACATTAACAAGAAAGTGTCAAATATAGCTGCAAATGTATAGAAAGTACGTGAATTCTGTACATAATCACAGACATTCCCTGTTTCCTTAGGGCTTAAATCCTGCTAAACTCCTGAAAATCAGAAATATGGCAAGCAGAGAACTATTTTGCTAATTAAAAAATCACTAGTACCTTAAAAAACACTGAAAAATTTTATTGCGGTTAAAATATAATATATGTTACTTGTAAATCTTATTAATTTTTCTAAACCCTGTTTTTGAGAACTATGCTTGATTCTGCATTCTTTGAGAGTTGATCATGGTAGAAAATGCAGGTTTAATGTGTCACATATTCTCCAGTAAGTAAATGAGCAGCATGAATGGGCATTGTAAATGGAGGGATCATAAAAGTGGGTATGAATCTGAGAGGAAAGATAACTGAGTTAGATGGTGTGCATGATGTAAAATCATCAAATTAAAAAAAAGAATGTAATTGACTATATAGTATAGAATCCTCAGCTTCTGTTACAAAAATGCTTGGCTTAGGACTGGGTAAAGAATTCAGTAACCAGAAGCACAGAAGAAACCTCTTTCATGACTATTTGTAACTACAACAAGAGCTAGCAATTTAGTTCATAAGCTTCAGACACTTATAACTTTGAATACTCATGATAGAATTAATGGGGCAAAGGAATTGTACATGAAGAGGACAGATTGATTAAGTAGACATGAAAGTTTTATCATGACAGATATTTTACTTCCTTAGAATCAATGCTCAATATGACAGTTTCACACTAAGGATATGTAGCAATTACTGAAAGATAAATCATTTTTATTACTGAAAGATAAATCATCTTTAAACTGAAGAATTCAAATTGTCACAAGTGAAATAAGTTTGTAGTGTCTGTAATAGCTTCTAGCATTGAGAAATGCAAACAAGAGAACAGAGAAAGAACCCCAAAGAGACCAAAATAATACACTGATAATAAACTCTAGGATCTGGTCTTTGACACCTACATACAAGTGGATTTTCCTTCAGGAACTCTATATTTCTTTGGTAAGATTGAGGACCCATAGAGACAAGGGCCTTTAAGGAGTAATTGTCATAAACTTCTGCAGCTGTGCTTGACTCTCAGGAGCCCCTGCTAATTTGCATGAGGCCACAGCACAGCCCACTTCTCAGAGTACTTCTTGAAAGGCTGCTCAGACCCCTTGAGGATTAGTTACTAAGGACACAGAATGGGTGGAAGAATCCTCACTAAACTCCTGGGTCTTCTTATGCTCTGGCTTTCAGGTAACAAGGGATGGTTCTGTTTATTTCCTCAAATCATTGTGGTCAAATAATGTGGCTATTTTGTCTTTCAAGAAAATCTTATTGTATTCTTAATTATGAAGCTATGTGCTTCTAATTTCCCAATCTCAGGAGCCAGTTGTGATGTCCAGTTAACCCAGACTCCAACCTCCCTGTCTGCATCTTCTGGAGACAAAGTCACCATCAGTTGCAAAGCCAGTGAGAACATTAACAACTACATAGCCTGGTACCAGCAGAAACCTGGGCAAGCTCCTAAGCTCCTGATCTATGATGCATCCACTTTGCAGACAGGAGTTCCATCTAGATTCAGTGGCAGTGGGTATGGGACAGATTTTTCTCTCACTCTCAGCAGCCTGGAGCATGAAGATATCGCAACTTATTACTGTCAGCAAGGCTATGAACCTTGCACAGTGATACAAGAAATAACAAAAACCTTTCCAAGAAGCAGAAGTGTGAAGCTGTGTAGACTCAGCTGGCCTCCCAGGTGCCTCATCATGCTTACAGCATTTCACAGACACAGTAAGATTTTGAAACTCATTGGAATGTTTTGGTGAAAAATTCAGGGTGGTTAATGAAATGCTCACACATGACAACACTTTCCTATTACTTCTTAAAACCACAGGTTTGTCTAACTGATCTATCTCAGTGTAGGCATCATTGGTGATGTAAAAGGAAATCTATGTTTATTTTAGAAAGGTTTCTGGTTGCAACCCTGTCTTTCTTGAAACTCTCTCTGTAGACCAAACTGTCCTCAAACTCATGAAGAACACCTAATTTTGCCTCCCAAGTACTGGGATTAAAGGCAGGTGACCTGATCCTTTCTTCCAAAGCCTTCCACTGACCCTCAGTGCCAAACTTAAATGTAAAGAGTATCAGCAATTGTAGGTACTAAGGGCAGCAACTGATTTCATTGTACATGTGTTGAGGGATCTCAAAAGACCACCATGGAGCTGGATTCAATGTAAACACATGAGGGTCTGCTTATTGCTTTGGATAGCTTCAAAGAAACCTGGGTGGAAACCCTTCTTCTTGAACAAATCATTGTTTTGCTGAGAATACAGAGGTAAGGGTTTTTGGTTTTTGTTTTCTTTAAAGAAAAGCATATATAAGCAGGGTGATACATGTTGTGGTATTCCAGGATTGGGCAAAGATGTATGGGACACAGAAGCCATTGGCTACTTCTTTGGCATGAATCCAAGCCCTGAAGTTGCTAACTGAATTTTTGGTGGTAACATAACTCTTGGATCTATCAGCTGTCAGACACATTCCTGACATTCTTCCCAGACTCAGAGGGCCAGCTCTGTCCTAAAGCATTAAATGTTCTTTTACTGAAATAGTTAAATAAGGATAAATCAATGTCTTTACAATTCAAGTTGGCCACAAATTTTATCTTACCTGGGAATGTGCTTATGTCAAAATATATTACTATGGGAGAAGTAATATGATATAATTAACAATATTAAGTTACATAACATCTTTAAGCTGCAGGTTACTAATAGTGAGAGTGGAATCTGACCCCCAACCTACTGATATGAAACCTTAAATGCTCTGCAGTTTTCAGACTGAGTGCCTTATAGACTGGTGTTTAGGCGCATTCTCTGACTTCTGCTGTTTAAGGTACAAGGCTAATGAGTCATGAATTTCACAACTTATCAGAAAAGTGATTTGGACTGTGTCTCCGAAAGATGGTTATATCTCACACTTGAGATTGGAAGCATACCAAAATATATACATTGAGTAATTGCATTTAAAGGTTATTTTTCTGAAAAGAATATAACTTTGAACATCGTCCTTCATGAAGACTAGTGAAGCAGAACCCAAAGGGTTGAGGAAATCCCCATTCTTGAAGAGTAAGCTTACATTCTGAACCATCTCCCTAGTGCTTTATTTCCTATTTCTCATTATTACCTCTTTGAAAATGATTCTTCATACTTTTGGACAGTTTGACAAATATCTCTTTTATTTTCTGGGGTTTCTAATACAATTATTAAGGGTTTACCTGTGAGATCTGTAAGGTAGCAGGTGAGGTTATAAAACACATTATCACGTACTAGCATAAGCATGTATATAGTGAGTACTACATAAAGAGCACAGGAAAGCTACCAAAATTTGAGAGCACCAGTATCATAAAACAGGAATATTGAACAGATTTGCGATAATAGGATGAGATAGCTCATCTTTGATAGACAGCTGATGTCTAGCTACCAAAGTATCAATTTTCCTGATCATTCCTTCTCACTTTTATAATGCCAGACAATAACCTTATTGTAGACTCAAATTTCATCAACAATCTCTTTTTTTTTTCTGTATGACTTTCTACCAAGACAATCACCTAGATGCCTCAGGTACAACGATCTCTTACACTCCATGAAATTTAGAAAGTTACTGTCATGTTTGTGATTATGAGGCAGACAAGCAAACACAAGACGAAAACAAATAAACAAACAAACAAATAAAAACTAGAATTTTATACTCTGAAGAAAGAAATTGAAGAGGACATAAGAAAATGGAAAGATCTCCCATGTTCCTGGATAGGTAGGAGCAACATAGTGTAAATGGCAATCTTACCAAAACCAATGTACAGATTCAATGCAATTCCCATCAAAATCCAACACAATTTTTCACAGACCTTGAAAAAATACTCAACTTCATTTGGAAAAACAGGAAAGCCAGGTCAATAAAATAATTTTGCTCAACAAAAGTACCTCAGGAGGCATCACAATCATCGCTGACTTCAAATTATACAATAGAACTACAGTAATAAAAACAGCCTGGTAGAGGCATACATAAAACAGACTTGTGGATCAATTGAATCAAACTGAGGATCCAGACATTAACCCAAAAACCTATGAATACCTGATCTTTGACAAAGGCCAAAAATATTCAATGGAAAAAAAGATAGTATCCTTAAGAAATGGTGTTGGCATAGCTAGATGGTAGTGTGTAGAAAAATGCAGATAAATCCAAGCATGTCACCCTGCTCAAAACTCAAATCCAAGTGGATCAAAGACCTCAACATAAATAAACCCAGCCACACTGAAGCTGATAGAAAAGAAAGTGGGAAATACCCTCAAATGCATTGGCACAGGCGAACACTTCCTAAATCTAAAACCAGTATCACAGATACTAAGATCAACAATCAATAAGTGGAAGAGCGTTTCCCAGTGTATTCTAGAGCAGGCAGAGATAAACTCTGCCTGTCACTGTCCCCCAAGTTGTTGCTACTGTGGGAATTCACACTGCTATCCACCTACAATTGAGCAACCAGATAAGGACTGGGGACCCTGAAGCACAGACTCACATCCCGCCCAGAGATGAGGAGGGGTCAGCAGGCCCCAGCGCCTATATCCTTGCCAGGGAGAGGAGAGTTGAACTCCCCTTGGTTCAGGTTCCGGAATTGGTGCTGTCTGCAGAACATGTCCTAGTGCACTCTGGAGCAGGTAGAGATAAACTCTGCCTGTCACAGTCCCCCCAGCTGCTGCTGAGGGAGTTTTCTTGGCCACCACCCTGCTTCCAATTGGTCAAACAGAGAAAGATTGAAGATTGAAATTCAGTCCCCTGCACAGTGCAGAAGTAGGGATTAAGCAGACCTTTTTCTCAGAGGTCACAATAGGCACACAAAGCCAAGTGCCACAACTGACCAGGAGACACCTAATCGTGAACCACTAAAGCCATGGGCAGACACCAGTGCAAAAACTTACATAATAATATAAAGAACAACAAGCTAACTCCAGAAGAAAGTGGCAATCCTACAAATACAAGACCTGAACAGAGCAATGAAGAGGAAACAGAAGAAAGCATCACCAAAACTTCCTTTTTGATGATCATCAATGATCTCAAAGATGATATGAAAAATAGCAATAAAAAAGATACAAAATGAAGCAAAGATAGAAATTGAAAATCTGAAGAAAAATGCTGGAACCACAGATACAAGCATAACAAACAGAGTTAAAGAGATGGAAGATAGAATCTCTGAAGTGGAAGACTCAGGAGCTCAAATAGATATATCAGTTAAAGAAAATAGTAAAACTAAAAAACCTATAACTCAAAATGTTCAAGAAATTGGGGACACCATGAAAGGACCTAATTTGAGAATAATAGGAATACAAGAAAGAGAGGAGTACCAGCTCAAAGGCACAGATAATGTTTTCAATAAAATCATAGAAGAAAACTTCACTAACCTGAAGAAGGAAATACCTATAAAGATACAAGAAGCTTACAAAACACCAAATAGATATGACCCCCCCAAAAAAGACAGCACACCACATTGTAATCAATCCATAAAACATACAGAACAAAGAAAAAATTTTAAGAGCTGCAAAAGAAAAGGGCCAACTTCCATATAAAGACCGACCTATCAGAATAATGCCTGAGTATTCTATGGGAACGATGAAAGCTAGAAGGACTTGGTCAGAAGTTATACAGATGCTAAAAGTACATGGCTGCCAAACTAGAATACTATAAGCTACAAAATTATCAATCACCATAGATACAGTAAACAAGATATTTCATGACAAAGTTAGACTGAAAGAATATCTATCTACCAATGCAGCACTACAGAGAGTATTAGAGGGAAAACTCAAACATAAGGAACCCAGATACACCCACAAAATCACAAACAATCAAAAATTCCACAGAAGAATACTCCAGAGAAAGGAAATACAAACAAGTTTCCACTAAAAATGGCAGGAAATATCAATCAATGGTCACTAATTTCCCTTAATATCAATGGACTCAACTCTCCTAAAATACACCACACACTAACAAGATGAATAAAACAACAGAAGCCATTCTTCTGTTGCCTACAAGAAACACACCTCAAATGCAAGGACAGACACAGGCTTAGAATAAAGCGTTGGGAACAGATTTTCCAGTCAAATGGTTCTAAGAAACAAACAGGGGTTGCAATCCTAATATCTAACAAAGTAGACTTTAAGCTAAAAGCAATAAAAAGGGAACAAGATGGTCACTACCTATTCATCACAGGAAAAATTTGTCAAGAGGAGATTTCAATCTTGAATATTTATGTCCCTAATATAAGGGCACCTACTTATATAAAAGAAACACTGGTAAAGCTCGAATCTCACATCAATTCTTACACCCTAATAGTGGGAGTCTTCAATACCCCACTTTCAACCCTGGATAGGTCAACCAGACAGAGACACAACAGAAATAAGGAGTCTAAAAGAGGCTATGATGCAAATGGATTTAATAGATATCTACAGAACCTTCCACCCAAATGCAAAGGAATATACATATTTCTCAACCCCTCATGGAACTTTCTCCAAAATTCACCATATAATTGGTCATAAAGCAAATATGAACAGATACAGAAAAATGGAAATAATCCCTTGTAACATATCCGACCACCAGGGCCAAAGTTAGAGTTCAACAACAACAAAACCAAAAAAAAAGCCTACCAACTCATGGAAACTAAACATCACTCAGCTGAACCATATCTGGGTCAAGGAAGAAATTAAGAAAGAAATCATAGCCTTCCTAGAATTTAATGAAAATGAATCCACAATGTATCCAAACTTGTGGGACACAATGAAAGCAGTCTTAAGAAGAAAATTCATAGTGCTAGATGCATACATGAAAAACCTAGAGAAATCCCACACTAGAGATCTAACAGCTCAGTGGAGAGCCTTAGAACAATTATAAGCGAACTCACCTAGAAGCAGTAGATGGCAGAAAATAATCAAACTTAGAGCTGAAATCAATACAATTGAAACAAAAAGAACAATACAATGAATCAATGAATCTAAGAGTTGGTTCTTTGAGAAAGTTAACAAGATATATAAACCCTTAGCCAAACTAATCAAAAAACAGAGAGAGAGAGTATTCAAATCAACAAAATCAGAAATGAAAAGGGGGACATAACAACAGACCCACAGGAAATACAGAGAATTATCAGATCGTATTTTGAAAATCTATATTCCACAAAAATGGAAAACTTTGAAGAAATGGACAGCTTTCTGGACAGGTACCACCTACCAAAATTAAATGAAGATCAGATTAATTACCTTAACAGGTCTATAAACCTTAAGGTCATCTAAAACCTCCCCAAAAATAAAAGCCCTGGTCCAGATGGTTTCAGTGTTGAATTCTACCAGACATTTAAAGAAGAATTATTACCATTACTCCTCAAACAATTTCACACAGTAGAAACTGAAGGAATATTGGCAAATTCCTTTTATGAGGCCACAATTACCCTAATACCTAAGCCATTCAAAGACACAACAAAGAAGTAAAATTACAGACCAATTTCCCTCATGAATATTGATGCCAAAATTCTTAACAAAATTTTGGCAAACCATATACAACAATGTATAAAAGATATCATCCACCATGACCAAGTAGGCTTCATCCCAGAAAAGCAGGGCTGGTTTAACATACGAAAAACTGTAAATGTTATCCATTTACAGACAGAACTTTCCCTATAATCAAATGAATAGCCACCCTAAGTGCCATCACAGAACTCGTATCTAACAATGAATAGAGAAAGAGGCAGAGATACATGTCTGAGCACTGGGCTGAGTTCCCTGGCCAAGCTGAGAGCAGTAGAGGAGAGTCTATATGAGTAAGGGGATAGGGCTTATGAGGAAAATTCCCACAGTGATGGCTGGCTGGAGCTCTGAGGAGCTCACTGCATTAAGAACAGCCCCTGGGGAAACATCAAGAAAAGGAACTAGACTTTCCAAAGATTGGCAACTATCCACTGACATGGGCAGTATGTGCAACCTTGAGGAAAGGGATCAGATTGTGTTTCTGTGTGTGGACTGGCACTTCAGAGCCCATTCCCTCCAGAAGGGCACCTAACCCAGTCTTGAAATTAGCATGAGGACCTTGGACTTTCCTGGAGTGAGTGCTGTGCTGATTGATCCACCTTGGGACTTCCTGCCCTTTTGGGGGAGGGGATGAGGTGTAGAGAGGAGGAAGGCTGAAGGCTGACTGGGAGAGATTAGGAGGTGGAAGTGAGGGAGAGCAAAGGGATACATGGTAAAAGGAAGACTATTTTATAAATTAAAAAATAAAAGTGGATGAAAAAAGGTTGTACAAGTTTCCACTCCCAACATCAATGGAGAAGGATACCTTTTGCTGCACATCCCTCTATCATAGGCTTTCATCAGTGTTATTTTGTTTTTAGTCATTTTGACACGTATAAGATAGTGTCTTAGAGTTGTTTTGATTTGCATTTACCTGCAAGCTAAGGATGTTGAACACTTCTTTAAGTGTCTTTTGGCCATTTGAGATTCTTCTGTTTATATTTGTGCTCAATTTTTAATTAAATCATTTGGTATTTTGATGTCTAGTTTCTTGAGTTCTCTATATATTTTAGAGATCAATCCTCTGTCACATGTAAAGTTGATAAATATCTTTTCTCATTCCATAGGCTGTCATTTTTATAGAAGCAGATGCAGAGATCCACAGCTAATCTCTGGTCTGAGATCCTGAAGTCAAGTTGAAGAGAGGCATAGTATTATATGAGCAAATGGGTCAAGAAAATTATGGGAGAATCCACAAGGACAACTGACCTAAGCTACTTGGAGCTCACTGAATATGAACTATCAGCTGGATAACCCACATGCACCTGAACTAGGCCCTCTAATACAGATGACAATTGTGTGGCTTGTGCAATTTGTAGGCCCTCTAGCAGTGGAAACAAGATTTATTCCTGGTACATGAAAGGGCTTTTTGAAACCTATTCTCTATAGAGGGATACCTTGCTCAGCATTAATACAGGGGAAAGGGTTTATGTTTTTTTCCTCCTTGCAATATTCAAGATTTCATTGACTACCCATGGGAAGCTTTATTTTCTCTGAGAAGTGGATATTTGGGTGGAATGGAGGAAAACAGGGTGGTGTAGGACAAGCAGAAATATCTTGGTATAAATAATGTGGATAGTTACTGTACTTTTTTAAAATGTGAATCACTATAAAAATGTGATATATTTCTTACATATGTACCTAACAGCTATTCCCATAAGCAAGACTCAGGGAATGCTTTAAAATTGGGATAAAATGATTATTGTAAGAGCCATAGGATCAGGGAGCTTGATGAGAGCATTTTGTCTTCTTGTAATCTCAAGAAATGTATACCTATAAATTCTCACCAACCTTACTAACCAAATATGAGCTGAACAGTGAGAACACCATAGAGCGTTCATACTGGATGGAGGAAGCTCATGAGTCTTTGGATCTCAACAAAGAAGAATTATAGACCAGTGAGTAAAAATGACAGCAGAAGAGGGCCTTCTCCCCAGGAAAGAGCTCACCAGTTAGTTGCCCAGGGCTCAATGATTAACCCTGAAAGCATGCATATAAGTATCATTATGAATACTTAACTCTTCATATTTAGAAATGATTATAAATACAAGTATATGTAATTAATATGGTATTAATTTAAAGGATGATGAAGTGGAATATTGAAGGATTAGAACTGAATAAAAGGTAAGATTGAGAATTAAATACAATCTCACAAATAGAAAGAAATATAAATCTGGCCTTAAAAACATCTATGGATACTTGTAAGGATTGATGTACTTTATAGAATTGTACCATATCTGACACTCCTTGTTCTGAAGGGAATCATAACAAGAAATTTTATATAGAATATGATTGAAATCAAAATAAAGTAAAATTCTTAGAGTGATGCTATTTTTTTCTGTCCAAAATGGAGCCCATTCTTACAAATGAACCTGTACTTACTGGCTGATCTGAGGCATGAGTCCCACTGGCCTGTAAAATGTAACTGACTGATTACATTTCCGTGGCTATACTCAGTTATCTGATTTGTATGTGCCAAGAACACACCCACTGCCATTCTTTATAGTCAAGTCACACCTGTGCTGGAGTCACTTTTACACAACTAACAGCACAGAAATGAAGATCCTCACACAGCTATTGGCATTGCAGCTGCTCTGGTTGATAGGTGAGGAATTTTAATTTGTATAAGTAAATTACCAATTATCATTGAAAATCTAATCAACTAATTCTGGTCAGTAAATAATTGTCTCTGTGAAAGCCTTTTTCTAAAAGAATTAATTATATTAAATAACTATTATATTTTCAATGTTCTAATCTTAGGTTCCAAGTGTGATGTCCAGATGAACCAGTCTCCATCCTCTTTGTCTGTATCTCTGGGAGACAGTGTCACCATAACATGTCAAGCAAGTTGGGACATTTATAAATATTTAGCATGGTATCAGAAGAAACCAGGAGACCCTCTTAAGATCCTGATCTATTATACAAATAGCTTGAAAGATGGAGTTCCATCTAGGTTTAGTGGCAGTGGATCTGGCAGTAAGTATTCTCTCAAGATCAGCAGCCTGCAGCCTGAAGATGTGGCAACTTATTATTGTCAACAGTATAATAATTATTCTCTCACAGTGATAAAAGTCATAACAAAAAAAACCCCAAAGGAAGAGGAAATACATGGCCTGGCTGCCCCAGATGTTCCTCCTGATGAGTTACCCACTGAAACTGCTTTACAGAAGTTAATGTTTATTTAAGCATACCTTATAATAACTCCTTTTCTTTGGTACAAAAAGCTAGCTTGTACTTTCTGTAGTCTTATGATCTTTCCTCTGTTTCATCTCCAGTACCAATATATGTTGTATCTTAATAGGTGACAGTCATTCTCTGTGAGGATTCTGAGTTTTATCACCAGTTCTTGAGATCATACAGAAGAGGAAAAACTTCTGTAGACATTCCAGCACATGTTTCTTACATACAGGAAATTAATTCCAAATGCCAGTGTTTACAAGGGAAGGAATCATTATTCACAAAAGCTGACAACAAAAATAAATCCTGGTTTTATCAAAATAGCTAGAGCTAAGTGTCAGAGGAAGGGAAGACTGCTTAGTCAAAATCCTCTGCTGTGTCTTGAAATTCCATTAGCTAGTGTTAATGCTGTCTAATGAAGTTCTATTGGGACACAATTTGTACATAAATTCCTGCAGGGAAAAGTATTTATATGAATTGTTAAAGTGCCTCACTGTGGTGCTATGTTTTAAAAAAAAAGGCTGAAATATAAGGGAAAGAGTCAGGCCATTAAGGTCAAGGAGTTGTGATTCATGCCTTCATCCCAGTACTTGGGAGGCAAAAATCCTCTTGATCTCTGTCAGTTCAAATCCAAAAATAGCCAGGCAGTGATGGTACCCACCATTAACTCTAGCTTTAAGAATGCTGAATGAGGGAGTAAAATAGCTGAGTGGGTAAACAAACAAGAGAAAATAAGGCAGTAATTCTTTGCTTTTGCCTGCAAGCCAGTAAGTCTGAAGACTCATGAAGACAGAACCTACCTTGTATGGCCTGAGGAGTTTGCTGAGAGAGAATTACCTATAGTTTATTTTTTGTCTCTCTAATATTTTACATTATTTTATGGAATATACTGCCATAGTTTACATTATGAATGAAGACATAGCCTCTATTCATTTCTATGTTTGTTATGTTATTCTCATATAAGTGATCTTTTTCCTTTTATTTTTTTTCCTCAGACACTGACTGCATTCTAAACATAACCTTCTCTCCTTCTACTCCCCCAGCAGCCTCTCAACTCCCATCTGCCCCAGAGCTAGTGTTTCTCTATATTCATCCAAAAAAGTTAAGAATGCTCAGAGATATCAACCAAACAGTGAATAAGATGAAATATGACTGTGTATGAACATTTATATCAAAGCTAAATGAAGCCAACTCATAGAAGGAAAATGAACTCAAGGTTATTAAAATGTGTCAGAGACATGCTCATACCCGTTGTTAGGGGTCAAACGAAATCTATAAAATGAACAATCACAACTTATTTGGAAGGGATCTAGAATAGACTCATGAGGCTCCATGATTGCTGCTTCAGTCTCTGTGAACCTCTATGCCCCATGCCAAGTTGTTTTTGTGAAACTGCAGGCATATTTGACAATATGCAAGAAATTCATAGTAAAAAATTGCAAAGCCTTCAGACAACAAAGTAAAGTTCATTTATTTTTTAAATTATACATGTTTCTTTTTTGCATTTTATTGAAAATAGGTTTTTAATTATAATTAATTTAGTCATAATCATAAAATATATTCTGATAATTATTTTTCTCTCTACATTTTCACTTACATTTGAAAATTTTCTTTTATGCTATTAGTTAACTATCAGGATTCTGAGGGGTAATGATGTAATATAATAGAGTGTAATTAATATAATAAAATAAGACAAAAGCTAAAACATCTGAATACAGCAAAACAAACAGGAGGAAAACAGCACAAGAAAAGACACAGAAAGCAGAGACCTGCACTTTCACCCATTCAATCCACTGACAAGTCAAAAATACTAAGCTAAATACTAAAATTTATTTGTAGTGAACCTACTGCAGACCTGTGAAATTGCTGTGAATGCTTGCTCAGTCTATGTGAGTTCGTATGAACAAATCCCTGAAAGCAAACAAAGAAAATCAAGAAAGAGAAATCGAACAAATGAAAGAATCTTTTCAGGAGTCAAAAAATTGAAACAGAAACAATAAAAAAGGTACAAAATTAGGAAAAGCATGAAATAGAGAATCTGAAGAAATGATCTGGAACTATAGATACAAGTATAACCAACAGAATCCAAAGGATGGAGTATCTGCTTGAGTAGTGTATCAAGACCCTAGGGTAGAATAATTCCCATCACCCTTAGGAACCACAAAACTGATATTGATACCGACTATAGAAGTTTGCACTTCTAGCAATGAATGAGCATTTTACTTAGCCCCATAGACTTGGCTATATATGATGTCACTTGATTCATTGATCTTAGCAGTTCTGTCCAGTCTTAAATGAATTCTAAATTTAGTTTGATTTACATTGCCCAAATGCTAAAGATGTTTAACATTTTAAATTTTACTCAGACATTTGAGTTTCCACTTTTAAGAATTCTCTGTTTATATCTGTACCCATTTCAAATGAACTATTTGTTTTGTTGACATCTACTTTCATATTTTGGATATTAGCCATGTATAAGATGCTTAGTTGCTAAAAATATTTTTCCCATTCCATAGAAAGTCATGTTATCTGGATGATGGTGACCTGGGGCATGCCGAATGATTTTGTCTCATGGGTTTGAGTCCCTTCTCAGTTTTCTACTGTGATATATGGCAGTCACTAATTGTGATCTTTGAAGTAACCAAAAAGAAGAAGGGGGTCCGATGATTTTGTCTCATGGGTTTGAGTCCCTTCTCAGTTTTCTACTGTGATATATGGCAGTTACTAATTGTGATCTTTGAAGTAACCAAAAAGAAGAAGGGGGTCTCACAATGATAATTTTACATGGACTATGACACAGCCAATAGGCTGAAAAACACCAAGCAAAGATCAGATTTGGACTATATTCATATGCCTCTTATGGTTCAAGCATGATAAAAGAACAAATTGAAGTAGCTGATTTTGTGATTCGGGGGGATTAAACTCAGGTAGCAAAGTTTAGAAACAAGTGATTATCTTAATTGAGTCAACTTGATGCTCTCATCATAGGAAATTTTTAATGCTTTTGCTAATATGGCATACACATACAGTGATAATGTGTACAAGAATATATATTAGTAATAAATTGTATAATTTTCTATAAAAATCTTTTATATACATATACTTAGTGAATTCTTTTTTTGATTGTCATAAAGAGGACACTCATTGGATTTAACTCTAACAACAGGTTGTATTTCAATTACTTTCTTTTTTCCTGTTTGTCCTCATAAAATGCAATTTCTTATTCTATTAAAAGACTCCCCTAAATTCTTGATGTTGCTCAAGTAAAAACCTTGAACACTTAGAACACTGGAACAGATGTAGTCCTTCTCTAGAACAGCAGGGAGCAAGCCAAACAGATTACCAATTTTTCTTAAATACTCTGACCACTACACTACACACACCTATGTGAACCTTATGTGTGGTGCTATCTCAGCATGTGAAGGCTGTGTTGTCCATATATATCTTTATTCACACAGATCTAGTTGTTTTACACTGATGTCCATCCATCTACCCTTTCTGTAGGAAGCCTCTTTATACAGATGAGACACTTTTTGTCACGTTCTTCTTAATGGTGTGCCTTTTCCTCCTCTTGATATGTTTCACAAAGCTGTACCTACCAGGCAATTTACTTATTGCTGTATAAAGTAGATTTTTCCTTGCAAGTCCAAGGCAAAATTTAGCCCCTGTTCATGTCCTGATAACATAAGTCTCTTCATATCAATTTCCCAGAGTAAAATGCCCTTCTCAGATATTGAGGTTGCTGTGTTCTGGATCAATCCTGGTAAGGAAAGAAAGAATGATTAAAAAGAAAAGAAAATGTGGATTCATGAAGATTTATGGAGTCCTCCTGATACAAATGTTTGTTCTCCATGAATGGGCTTCTGAGATTTATTGAATGAAGGGAGGAAGAGCTGTGTTCTTGTGGTAACTCTGACAAGTACCAAACATCATAGTCCAACTAATTTCTAGAGAGC
The DNA here is from genome assembly GCA_004025045.1 of Sigmodon hispidus. Classification (NCBI taxonomy): domain Eukaryota; kingdom Metazoa; phylum Chordata; class Mammalia; order Rodentia; family Cricetidae; genus Sigmodon; species Sigmodon hispidus. Next base: position 36,686 of record PVIH01006418.1, read on the forward strand.
TTCTGAACTCTTTCTACACAGATATTTTATGTGGAACATTTTGAAAATATGAATGAAAGTAAAAAACATAATAAATAAAAAATAAATGAAAAATTATTATAAAGTTTTATAAGTTGGTGCATACATTTTTATTTCTCTTGCTTCATGAGCCACTTGGGATATTGCCATGACCCAGACTGCATACTCTATATGTGTCCCTCCTGGAGAGTTAGCTTCCATCTTCTGCAGGCCAAGGAGGACTCCCCTACATAATAAGGCAAATTTTAGTTGCATTGTTCCATCACAGGCTAGGACAATCTCCTCATCTTCTGATCTATCAAATGTCTAACTGTGCCACTATAGTCCCTAAGAAATGTTCTGCGGCACTTGTTCAGGAAAAAATTTCACACTGAAAATCAATAGAGTAGAGGCTTAGGATATAGGTGGAGTTTGTCAGCAATGTTTAGAACATCCTTCCAAAGCAGTACAATTCTGAGCACAAATCTTATCTTGGGAAGGCCAGCTGCCATATGGGTTCCTTGTCTGTAGAATATCACAGTGCATTTTCTAAGTATTTATAAAATATAGGTGAAAAATTGCAGCCTAGATGCCTTAACTGAGGAATGGACTAGCAAACTGTGGTTCATTTACATGATGGAGCACTACTCAGCAGTAAGAAAAAAAATGATATAATAAAATGTACAGTCAAATGGATGGATTTGGAGAATATCCTCCTGAGTGAGGCATCACAAACTCAGAAAGATAAGCAGGGGATGTACTCATTTGTTAGTGAACCTTAAGCAAAAACATTATTATTTCAATGGGTAAAAAAAGTGATTTAAAGCACACACACACACACACACACACACACACACACACACACACACACACACACTCACACATATATACACACAAAAACACCGAAAAAATTCTGGTTCAACTGTAGAAGAAATTTAGCAGAAATTTGTGGTTGCCATAGAGCACCTTGGGCATTAGTTTCAATCTACTGTGCTTTCTTCATTTGTAGCTGAAACTAATCTGGCTTGAGATATTTTACATTTTATTTTTTTATGTTTCCTATATTTTTGAGAAAAGAGAAGTTTTATTACTGTATTTTTTAAGCTATCCTGGGTGTTTTGCTTTTTTATATAAAGTTTGATATTGATTTTCAAAAAAAGTCTCCAAGGTATAAAAATGCATGTGTATAATATACCTAGATCTGAAAACACATGTGTTTAACATTAAAAATTAAATTTTTTTGTTTATAACAAAAAATTTCTATGGAGCTCATGTAATTAGCTTCTCTTATATATAAAGTAAAATATTTTATCTATAATCATAAAAACTAGGTTAGCAATATTAAATTTCATTACCTTTTTAAATACCTAAAATTATTTTATTATGGAAAAATGTTTCTATGAAACACTGTTTTATAAGATTTCTAAATTGTTTATACATTATATTCTATTAGAACAATTAGAAGTAAACTTACTAAAAGTAGTAGATGGCAAGAATTAATAAAACTTAGGACTGAAATCAGTACAATATAAACAAAGAGAACAATAAAGTAATCAATTAATCAAAAAGTAGGTTCTTTGAGAAAGTCAACAAAATAGACAAACCCTTATCCAAACTAACCAAAACACAGAGAGTATTCAAATTAACAGAATCAAAAAGAAAAGGGGGACATAACAACAAACCTCAAGGAAGTCAAGAGAATTATCAGGTCATACTTTGAAAATCTATACTTTACTAAAATGGAAAACCTAAAATAAATGGACAGCTTCCTGGACAAGTATCAATTACCAAAATTAAATTAAAAAACAGATTAAAAACCTAAAAAAATGTATAACACTAGGGAAATTGATGCTATTATTAAAAGACTCCCCAAAAAAGGTCAAGTTTATAAAAAAAATAATTAACCACTAAAAAACGAGAAAAGAAAAAATTGGATTATCTTATTTCAATAAATTATTTTGATGTAATTCAAAATATGCCAAAAAAGATGAAAAATGCTTAGAATAGTTTGTATAAATAAATAGCTAAGAAAAATCTTAGAATAGTTTATAGCTGAGACTTTACAATGGAGTGAATGCTTTTCTTTTTTATTATGAATAAAGTCATATTTTTTATCCATGTACACCCTTTTGAAACTCCCTTCCACCTCCTACCCCTTCCAGTCACTCTCTCTTCTCTACATTACTTTATCTCCTCCCCATCAAGAGCAGGAGGTCCCAAGGTCCCAAGGTGGCTTAGTTCAGCATCCACTCTTGGCAGATCCAGTTCCTCACCCCAACATCAAGACCAGGTCAGGTGTTCCTCTGGAAGGAGTGTGATCCAAAGTGTTTCAGATCCCAAGCTGTTCAGTGTTTGTGGTTTGCAGCTTCAACATTCTTTGCTTTTTTTGCTTTATTTTTCTTTCGTTAGAGTCCACTAATTAGTGAATAATTGGGAGGGCAGCCCATTGTGGTTGATGCAATCCCTAGGTTGGTGGTCTTGGGTTGTATAAGAAATAGGTCTAGTAAGCTAAGAGAAAACCAGTAATAAGCACTCCTCCATTGTCTGTACAATAGCTCGTGCATTACCTTTCTGATATGGTAAAATTCCTTTGATGATAAACAATAATATTAAAATGTCAGCTAGATAATCCTGTTCTTTCCCACATTGGTATCACACTGAAGCACAGAAATACAAATGAATAACAGCTGGAACTATCCAGCAAGAGAGGAAAGACTCAAAGTACTAGCAACAAGAGGAAAATAGCTCACTTGGAAATGAAAAAGCAAAATATAGGATCAACAGAGTTCAAAGTAAATGAGACAGAAATGTGAGAAGCTGAAAAAGGGACATCTGATTGACAGTGGAATTTTAAAAGGAAAAGTTATATACATAAAAAACTTTTATTATTTATTTATTTATGTTAGAGTGAAAATTATACTATTTTACTGTAGAAAATATAAATCACATAGGAGTTTTTATTTTGCTATAATTGTCTTTATAACTATCATTAGCTAGTATTATTTTGCAATATTATGTAAAAGTACAGAAATCTGACTTGAATGCTCTAACTGGAAATAATATTCAGTTTGATCCATTTTCTGAACAAAAATGAATTGTGGTGATATATCAATACTTCTGAAAGGAATAAGTCTTTTATGTAATGGGTTATATAATCATATGCATGTATATATATAGTATAAACATATATACATATAGACATCAATATATCTCTACCAATATATTCATACATGCTACAAGCCAAGCAGCTAATATTTTAAGCTTTCCAGATCAAAATGCAATATTTTACCTGTTTGGCTAGAGAAAAAAATGTTTTCACAAAATTTAACTTAAAGAAATAAAAAAGTACACTGCTTTATTTAAAATGAAATAGTGAGAATGTGAGTTAGAAGCTTTAAATAATAAAAAAAATGAGTCAGGCAGATGAAAATTATCAACATAGAGGTTTTAGATTCTGTACCTACAGGACAACAGTAAGAGAAGAACAAATGTTGAGGTCTGACTTCTGGTGAAAGTACGCTACACAGAATTCATTACTGGAGTTCAGGCAGATTCTGTGTAGCTCAGCAGGTATGAAACATTTGTATTGTTCTATCACACACTATAAAAATGGAGTCCAATAAATTAAAATATCCCGAGAAAGTCTCTGTTTGGAGAAAAAGTGACTGAAGAACTAGGAACAGCCATAGGAGAAAGAAATTTCACATGCTTTTGACAATTTATCAGAATATTATGTGCAGGACATGGTAATTATGGAAGAATAATTAACTAACATAGTGTTAAGCAATTATTTTGATCAAGATTCTATAGTTTTGTTTATCTTTTTGCCATTTATTAATAATTTAATCTGACAGTATTCCAGAGTTGAAATCTCTATGTCCCTAAATTTTTAGCATCTTATCTATACCTCAAATGTACATGAACCACTGAAAATAGTGCATGGAACACTTACATGGCAAATAGAATTAATAACAGGGTAACATAAAACTAAACTTGTTATTCTTCAGAAATCTGAAGAATTGAATTCCTGTTTATCAGAATAGTCATTACATTTTATCTGCCTCCAATATCTATTACCTCACACAAAGGGCATCTATTTCCTTATTAATTCAACAACTCTACAATATATCAAAGTCTTCATGTTAACCCCCAGGTTTCTCTTGCCAGCTCCCACAACCAGATGCCATCTTTTCCCAATATAGTCAGAAATTTTATTGTCCGAGGCACCATGAGAGTTTCAAGTTCCCAAGTAATGCCCATTTACTGGTCTTGTTGGGTGTCTTAATAGCTTTGCTTATATTCATCTGTCTTCTCAAGGAGCTACACTGAGGGAATAAACAATAAAACAAAACAACCCCCTCCCTATCTCTTGGTTTTCCAATATGACAGATCCTTATGTATTTTAAAGAACCTATTTTCTTCTTTCAAAACATTTCCAAAAGGCATTTAGAGAATGTATGTAACACCACCAGGAGGGTGAGTAACTAGCTTCCTATTGGCATGCTTCTGCAAACACACTATTGGGTTGACTGTCCTTTCATGCATGCTTGATAGCAGATATAAGATGGAAAACCTATCTCTAAGAAACAATGCAGGCCATATGTTTTGTTTGTATTGTCATCCTAAAATTAAAAGTATATATATTTATTATTTATATATTACATTCCAATCAGAGTTTCTAACCTCCTGTCCTCTGAGTCCCTTCCCATCTTCATTCTTCCCCAGATCTGTTTCTTTTCCCTTTTCCCTTCAGGAAAAATAAGTCCTCTCAGGGATATCAACTAAGCACAGCATGCCAATTTGCAATAAAAGTAGACACATACCCTTATATAAAGACTGGAGAAGGCAACTCAGAAAGAGGAAAAGTGTCTTAAAAGCAGGCTAGGAATCAGAGTCTGCCATGACTCTCATATATAGGAAGTTCACAAGAACAGAAAGCTACACAATCATAGCTTATATGCAGAAGGCTAACTCAGACCCATACCTGCTCCCTAATTATTGCTTGTGTCTCTATGAGAAAAACTCAGTGGATTTCAGGAAAGGCAACTACTAAATTATACATTTAAACTTATTAAACAATTTATTGTTTTACTTTAAAATTGATGAAATGGGAAAATACATAGTTATCAACTCATAGAGATTGATTGCCTATATAGATCTTTATTTTCAATCTTTACAGTGTTTATATAATACGTAACTTTTTGAGTGGCCACTATTGGCCAGATAGACATATTTTAAGATATTCTTTCATATCAAGCACAATATTTGGTTTAGCTTATTTTCACCCCAGGCATAGCGGTTATTTTATGTAATTTTTGCAATCAGGAGAAACCTGCATAACACTTTTCTGTGTTTATACTGAAGCACTAATGAAGGCCTTTGCATATTGCTCCCTAGAGAGAAGATATACTTGCTAGCTTCAGGTAAAAGCTCATTGGTTTCTTGTGGTAAATGATCAGTATCAAAGGCTGCTTCCTCAAGATGAAGTTTTCTGTTCAACTGTTGGTGTTGCTATTGTTCTGGATTCCTGGTAAGGACTGAGGAACTGACAAGGAAGGAAGGGTAGGGAGGATAAGTCCAGGTTTTTTGTTCATGTATGAGAATACAAGTATTATTCTTCAGGATTGGACCTGTGATATTCCTATCTGGGAGATGGAAATTACAGATGTGCAAGAACCTGTGCTATAATGAAGATTATGACACAGATGTATAGCGATGAAATAAGTCATGCTTAAAAATCTTTTAAGGCTTTCAACTCACTTGTATTGTTAAAATGTTACTTTTAGTATAATGTATTTCATGTTAGAATAAATATTTGTTGAAATACAAAAACAGTAATAACAATGATTATTCATGAAGTTTGTTCTTACCATTGTTCTTTTCTCTCATTGTTTCAGCTACCAGGAGTGATGTTGTGATGAACCAAAGTCCCATTTCTTTGCCTGTCAGCATTGGAGATAAAGTCTCCATCTCTTGCAGGTCTAGTCAAAGCCTTGCACATAGTGATGGAAACACCTATTTGTATTGGTGTCTGCAGAGGCCAGGCCAGTCTCTAAAGCCCCTGATCTACCGGGTTTCCAACCGATTTTCTGGGGTGCCAGATAGATTCGGTGGCAGTGGCTCAGGCACAGATTTCACACTCAAGATTAACGGAGTGGAACATGATGACATTGGGGTCTATTACTGCATGCAACATTCACATTTTCCCCCACAGTGATTCAAGCCCTAACAAAAACCCTTGCTTGTGATGGTCCAGCTTTCAAATCTGTTACTCATCTCTGTTAAAGAGCTGCTGAAGAACTCCAGTTGACTGGTTGCAGCTGAGGGCCTTCTAGCATGAGTGTTTTGTGTATGACTCCAAACATGGGTATTTCTGGTTTCATCAGCTGCAATAACAATGATATTGCATCTGCCTCAGAAGAATGGTGAATAGGTGCATTCTCAGTAAACAGAAATAATGGGGTAATAAAGCTGAGTGAAAACTGGAATTGACAAATACATATTAACTACATTTTATATGAGGTAGTAGTGGCTCTGCAAGATCTGAATAATTTGGACTTGCATGAATGCTGCAAAGCCAGAACATACTGGAGGTTTTAAAAACCAGTAATCTATCTCTACAGGTAGTGTAGAAGGGAGAAACATGGGTCTTATGCCTTACCTCCCCCGGGGCATAGTTGATAACAGAAGCCAACATTACAAATCTATTCAGAGGAGGGCAGGTGTGTATTGATACTGAGGCAGTAATAAAAAATGAAGATACTGGATCCCTCTGTAAAAAAAATAAACTAAATAGTAAAGGCTAGATGAGGGTCTGTCAGCTACCTATCCTTTCTGTACCCAATATTAATCTCTTTTTACTTTATTTAAAGAAATATTTTGGTTGTAAGTCTAGCCTTTAACGCCTGAGCAGTCACATTCCAAAGGCATTAGTTCAACTATGTTCATAACAGCATTATATGTAATTGTCATGACCGACTTGTCCCACAAGGAAGACATGACACCAGGCTCTTCTTTCTGCAGTTTTATTCAAAAAGCCTGAATTCTGGCTTCTGACTTATTTACTTACAACAGGGACTGACTGACTTACTACATCTTCTCTCCTTGGGGGAAAACCCACCTGCAGCCTAAATACCCTCTGGGCAGCCAACCCCAGTATGCCATGTAGGCACTACCTATAGGTCAAGGTACACAGAAGCAAGCCAGATCCTCAGCCTAGCCAATTATGGGATAGTTTGTCACTGAGAGCACTCACCATGTGGAAGGTGGAGGGCAGAAGCCAGCACCATCTTTAAGGCATGGCTGTAGACAGGTCTCTACATGTAATAGCAAGAACCTGGAAACCATCAAGATGCTCCTCAACTGAATAATGGATTAACAAACTGTGGTACATCTACACAATGGAGTACTACTCAGCAGTAAGAAAAAATAATATCCTAAAATTTGCAGGCAAATGGATGGATTTGGAGAATATCCTCCTGAGCTAGGTATCACAAACCCATAAAGATAAGCAGGGGATGTACTCACTTATTAGAAGACTCTAAACAAACAAACAAACAAAAAAGCAAAGCATGCCCAAGTGGCAAACCACAATCACTGAACAGCTTGGGATCAGAAATACCTTGGACTGACTTTTTGAATCCCACTTCCCCTAGAGGAACACCTGACTCAGTTTTGAGTTTGGGGGAAGAAAACTGGATCTGCCAGGAGTGGAGGCTGAACTAAGCAATATTGGGACAGTGGGACTTTGGGACTGCCTTCCATCTGCCCAGGAGAGGATGGGGAGTTATGGAGAAGAGAGAATGACCTGATGTAGTGGGAGGGGAAGAGACCTTGAAAAAGGATGTACAAGGATAGAAAGTGTTACTTCTTTGTTCATAATAATAAAATGAAAAAAAAAAGAAATTCTAGATGAGTTAAAGACTCAGACTGTCAGAGAAATGAGAGAAGATCCTTGAAAATAGTAAGTGGTGTGGAGTTGAGGAAAGAGAATAAAAGAAATTCACAGATAAGAAAAGAATTATTCTACTTAAGAAGTAAGTATAAACTCTTTAGTTTCCCCTTAAATACACAGTGCAGTGTGTCACAAGTCATATGAAACCTCATGCCTGACAACTTGGATTATGTCCATGATATAATCATGATAATAAGGTCAAGGTGGCCATGTGTTTGAAATTAGTTTGTTGTTGAAGGCCTTTGTCTATAGTGTGATTGTGAAAAATGAAGTGGCATTCAGGAGAAAATTAATTTACAGCCATTAAAATTCATACTTTTATTTCTAAAAAAAAGTATGAATTTTATATTTTTTAAATTAGTACAAACATAGATGAAAAATGGATTAACAAATTGTGATACATCTACACAATGGAGTACTACTCGTTAGTAAGAAAAAATGATATCCTAAAATTTCCAGGGAAATGGATGGATTGGAGAATATCGTCCTGAGCTAGGTATCACAAACCCAGAAAAATAAGCAGGGGACTTCTCACTCGTTAGTGGACTTTAAACAAAAAGCAAAGCATGCCCAAGTTGCAAACCACAACCACTGAATACCTGGGAATCTGGACAGGCAACTTGGAGCCCATTTCCTCCAGAGGAACATCTGATCCAGTCTTGATGTAGGGGTGAGGAAAGCAGATCTATCTGGAGTTAATATGAACTAAGCCACCTTGGGACCTCCTGCCCTTGCCGCCGAGGAGATAAGGAGATAGGGAGAAGAGACAGTAACTGAGAGGGGAGGGAGGGGAAAGGGAGTTTGAACAAGGGGATACATGGGTAAAAGATGAGACATTATTCATAATAAAAAAGGAAAAAATAGACAAAAAGAAAACAATTGGGGAGTTCCTGGAATGGATACTGCAGCCAGAAGCCTGTGTATCCTGTTTGTGGACATAAACACATCACAGCCACTCCTTCATAACCTGTTTTACCTAGAAACTGTGTCTCTGAGAAACATGTTTAATATTTCATTAACACTTGAAATATTAAAATAAAAATCATAATAATGAAAAAAACTAAGAACAAAACCAAAAGAGAAAGCAAAAAATCTGTTTGCTGAGAACCTCTCTCCCCCAAAAAAGATGCTTAGAAATCTAAGACATCAAAACATCTAACATCTGTTTGATAGTTTCAACTTTTGTGTATGAATAAATAGCTGATTTTTTTAGACTTATACAGTTTAAGTTAAAATCTATGAATGGTTTCTTTCTGTTTGTACATTACTAAAATGTTTTAAAGAAATTGACATGTACAGTATTTGAACATGCATGGACCAGATAAACTGCAGTTTGTGCACCTGGAGATAATCACTTGTTCTGAGCAACAGTTAAAAGAAACAGAAAATTATTAATGCTGAAAATGCATAAAGAACTGGAATTACTCCAGTTAACTGTTAACTCCTAAATTAATAGTCAGTCTGATAGACTTATAAATTGAATAAATATTATGACCTGATTTCATGGGTGATTTTAAAAAAACCTATCAATTACAATATAATAGCCAAAGAAATTATAGTTATGTTAATTATATATAATTTTAACATGTATAAGACACTTACATTCAAATTCTTATCTCCAAATTTATTGTTTGTAAGTCTGTGTTTGTGTGTGTATATGTGTGGAGATAGGGAGAGAGAGAAATAGAGACTAATAAATGTCAGCTTCTTGCAAGCACTATATGATTTAGCTATCTTGCCTTTTCAGTCATTTATTGAAAAATGAAATAGCTAAAATTGTTGGTGGCAATAAATGTACTCTCCATTATCTAAATACTGAAAACTTCTCAAATTATTGAACTATAAAGGTACACATATTACAGATTCTAAGAATGCTTCTCTTATGCTTCCTTAAGAATCATAATTTCTTATCTTGAATTTTATGTTATTTAATTAATTTGTTAAGGTTTATCAATGTAATTTAGTTACCACACTCTCCCATCCTTTTCCATGTCTAAGACATCTTATATAACTCTCCCTGCTATCCTTTAAAATTGTTGTATGTTTTTGTGTGTATGATACAATGTGTCTTTTTTATATTTTTTTAAAATCAATATCAAACTTTATATAAAAAAGCAAAACATTCGGAATAGCTTAAAATTACAGTACTAAAACTTCTCTTTTTTGTAAAATACATGAAACATAAAGGCTAAAATCTAACACTGCCCAAGCCAGGTTAGGCTCAATTACAGATTAAGAAAGCACAGTAGGTAACAGCTAATGCCCATGGATGTACTATGACCACAGCTAATTTCTGCTAAGCACCCTTTCTACAGTCAAACCAAAAGTTTGCGTGTGTGTCTTTTAAAACACTTCATTCAACCATCATCTTTCAATGAAATAAGAATATTTTTGCTTAAAGTCCACTAATGAGTGAGTACATCCCCTGCTTATCCTTCTGGGCTTATGATATCTCGCTCAGGAGGATATTCTCCAAATCTATCCATTTGCCTGTAAATTTTAAGTTATCATCTTTTATTACTGCTGAGTAGTACTCCATTGTGTAGATGTAGCACAGTTTGTTAATCCATTCCTCAGTTGAGGAGCATCTAGGTTGTTTTCACGTTTTTGCTATTATGAATAATGCTGCTATGAGCATAGTTGAGCTGATGTTTTTGGAGTGTGAATGTGCATCATTTGAGTCTATGCCCAATAGTTTTATTGCTGCATCCTTGGAAAGAGTGATTCCTAGTTTTCTGAGAGATTGCCATACTGCATTGCAGTATGGCTCAACCACTTTACATTCCTGCCAACAATGGAGGAGTGTTCCTCTTGCTTCACATCCTATCCAGCATAGGCTGTCATATGTGTGGTAACCTTAGCCATTATGTCAGGTAAAAAGTGGTATCTCAAAATTGTTTTGATTTGCATTTATCCGATGGCTAAAGATATTGATCCACAAGTCTGTTTTTATGTTAGTACCAAGCTGTTTTTTATTTCTGTAGTTCTATAATATAATTTTAAGTCAGGGATGGTGATGCCTCCTGAGGTTTTTTGTTGAGAAAAATTGTTTTGGCAATCCTGGCTTTTCTCTTATTCCAAATGAAATTGAGTATTGTTCTTTCAAGGTCTGTAAAAAGTTGTGTTAGGATTTTGATGAGAATTGCATAGAATTTTTAGAATGTTTTTTGTAAGATTGCCTTTTTCCTATGTTTTACTAGGAACATGGGAGATCTTTCCATTTTCTGATATTTTCTTCAATTTCTTTCTCCAGTGATTTTAAATTTTTGTCAAACAGATCTATTGCTTCATTGGTTATAGTTACACCAATATATTAAAAGCTATTTGTAGCTATTATGCAGAGTGATAGTTCCCTTATTTCTTTTTTAACCTATTGGTCTTTAGTTTAAAGGATGTTTCTGTTATAGTGTCTATTAATTTTTTGAATTAATCCTGTATTCTATTATATCACTGAACGTGATGATCAGCTGTAGAAGTTCCCTGGTAGAAAGTTGTGGATCATCTGCAAATTAAGATAGTTTCACTTCTTTTCCAAGTTTTATCCCGCTAATATCCTTCCATTCTCATTGCTTTGCGTAAAATTTAGAGAGGTAAATTGAACAAATCAAGAAAGAAGGGACAACCTTGTCTAGTTCCTGATTTTAGTGGCATTGCTTTGAGTTTCTCTACATTTAGTTTGATGTTGGTGCATAGCTTCTTGTAAATCACTTTTATTATACTTAGGAATTTTCCCGGTATTCCTGATCTGTTCAGGACTTTTATCATAAAAGAGTGCTGGAGTTTGTCAAAGGATTGTTTTAGCATCTAAGGAGATGATCACATGGTTTTTCCCTTCAAATTTTTTATATGATGTATGACTTTTATAGGTTTTTCTAGGTTGAAACATTCCTGCATTTCTGGGATGAAGCCTACTTGATCGTGGTGAATGACATTTTTATATGTTGTTGTATTTGGTTTGCCAGAATTAGGTTGAGTATTTTTGTATCAATGTTCATGAGAGAGATTGTTCTGTTCTTCTCTTCCTTAGTTGTAGGTATGATTGGCTTGGGTATCATGGTAATTGTGGTCTCATAAAAAGTTTGACAGTGTTCTTTCAGTTTCCCTTGTATAGGACATTTTATTGTTTATTGGTATTAGTTTTTTTTAAAATGTCTGCTAGAATTTTGCAGTAAAATTATCTGGTCCTGGGCTCTTTTTCTTTGAGAGACATTTTATCAGGGTTTAATTTTCTTTGGTAATATTGGTTTGTTTAAGTCTTTAATCTGTTCTTGAGTTAATTTTGGTAATTGGTACATGTTCAGGAAGCTGTCCATTTCTTTTACGTTTCCCACTTTAGTAGAGTATGCATTTTCAAAGTATGAACTGATATTTTTCTCAATTTCCTAGGTATCTGTCGTCTTTTCATTTCTTATTCTGTTAATTTGAATACTCTGTCTTTTGGTTAGTTTGGATAAGGGTTTGTCTATCTTGTTGACTTTCTCAAAGAACCAACTTTTTTTCTGTATAATTATTATTATTATTATTATTATTATTATTAACAAAGAAGTAACACTTTCTATCCCTGTATATCATTATTCAAGGTCCCATCTCATCCCCTCACATCAGGTCATTTTTTCTTCTCCACAACTTCCCATCCCCTCTCTGGGCAGGCACAGACAGTCCCTTGGTCCCACTGACCCAATATTACTTAGTTCAGTCTTCACTCCTGGCAGATCCAGTTTTGTCCCCTCTCCCTCAAGAGTGAGTTAGGTGTTCCTTTAGGAGGAGTGGGATCTGAAGAGTCAGTCCAGTGTGTTTCTGATCCCAAGTTGTTCAGTGGTTGTGGTTTGCAGCTTGGGCATGCTTGGCTTTTTTCTTGTTCGTTTGTTTAGAGACCACTAATGAGTGAGTATATCCTCTGCTTATCTTTCTGAGTTTGTGATACCTACCTCAGGAGAATATTATCCAAGTCCATCCATTTGCCTGCAAATTTTAGGATATCATTTTTTCTTACTGCTGAGTAGTACTCCATTTTGTAGATGTACCATAATTTGTTACCCATTCTCCAGTTGATGGACATCTAGGTTGTTTCCAGGTTCTTGCTGTTACAAATAATGCTGCTATGAACATAGTTGAGCTAATGCCTTTGGAGTATGACTGTGCATCATTAGGGTATACACCCAGAAGTGGTATTGCTGCATCCTTAGGGGAGATTGATTCTCAATTTTCTGAGAAACCACCATTCTGCTTAACTTTCCGGATTTGAGATACCTCTTTCAGGAGGATATTGTCCAAATCCATCCTTTTGCCTGCAAATTTTAGGATATCATTTTTTCTTAATGCTGAGTAGCACTTCATTGTGTATATGTACCATAGTTTGTTAATCCATTCTCCAGTTGAGGAACATCTATATTGTAAAAATAGCAATTCTACCAAAGGCAACCTACAGATTCAATGCACTGACCATAAAAACCCCAACACAATATTTTTTGGACCTTGAAAAAACAATACTCAATTTCATTTGGAATAACAGGAAATCCAGGATTGCCAAAACAATTTTACTCAACAAAAGAACCTCAGGAAGTGTCACCATCCCTGACTTCAAGTTATACTATAGAGCTACATTAATAGAAACAACCTGGTACTGGCATAAAAACTGACTTGTGGATCAATGGAATAGAATTGAGGATCCAGTCATTAACCCAAAAACATATGAGAACCAATTTTTTGTTCATTGATTATTGTATTGTTTTGTTTCTATTGTACTTATTTCAGTCCTAAGTTTGATTATTTCCTGCCTTCTTCTTTTTCTAGGTGACTTTGCTTCTCATTGTTCTAAATCCTTCAGCTGAGTTTGTAGGTCTCTTGTGTGAGGTTTCTTTTGGTTTTCCATGTAGGCATCTGGTGCTATGAATTTTTCTCTTATCACTGCTTTCATTATGTCCCATGAGTTCGGGTTATGTTATAGATTAATTTTCATTAAATTCTAGAAAGTTTTTGATATCTTTCTTAACTTCTTCTCTGATCCAGTGGTGCATCAATGTAGAGATGTTCAGTTCACATGAGTTTGTAAGCTCTGTAATTTTTGTTAATGTTGAATTCTAACTTTAGTCCATGTTGGTCTGATATGATACAAGGGGGTATTCCCACTTTTGTATATATTGATATTTGCTTTATGAGCAATTATGTTGCATAAATTTATTATGATAAAAATTTTTATGTGGGATTTTCTTTATTCTCTTTGGGAGACTGTTCAGTGTTTTATAGAATTGAGACCCCAAACCACATTCTTTCTTTATTTGGGAAAATGAATCAAATGGCTGCGGATCAATGTGATTACTTCCAAAGCATCTTGTTACTGTTGTGTGTAAGATTGAATAACTTGTACCTTTTCCACACTAAATAAGCAGCATCTTATGCATGGTTTTCTTCTGACACTCTCTACTCAATAAGTAGATATTATTCCAGGAATCTAAATCATTATACTGGAATTAGGAGTGTCATATTAGTGATAATATATTTTCTAGTGAGCAATATCATTGTTTGATGGAGGTTTATGGGTAAAATATTACAAATGCCATGTAGGTTCCAATAACAGTCAAAAACTAGATTGTAGTTTTGTATATTTTGCTTTTCTCTATTGCTATGTCATTTGCTGTATAATAGGCTTCTAGAGAAGTAGGAGTATGACAGGTTCAGTGTGTACAGGGACCAAACAAACCTGTTTTTGTTATATCTTGTGACAAATAAAGTTGGGGAGATGTTGTAAGACTGTAACTTCTGGAAATAAGAGAAGGTATAGGTAAGCCAGCAGAAAGCATTCAAATACTGTGTTAACTCAACCTTGAAAAAGATGTGACACAAGTGATGTTTTAATTCCTAGATGATAAGACATAAGATTGAATTCTCCATTGATTCCCCTTAGGTGCAGGACAGGTGAAACAGAAAAAATGAATGACTTTCACCACCTTTCTTGACATTGGATGTGAATAAAAGTGATTTCAGTATTGCTTATACTTAGAGAACAAATACACTTCATATAATCACTGTGTGGGTAACTGTTCTGTGCCAAGGTTATATGAGATTCACCAAAGAGAGTCAAAGTTAGTTTGTGATTAGTGTTTTTTAAAAACAGATAATTAAAAAGAGTAAGTAATACATGTAATTTTATGTTTGTAAAAGGCTGTAAGCCACCAAAAATATAGTTTTTATGGTCTGATTTAAAAGATAGCTCAGCAGTTAAGAGCAATTTTTATTTATACAGAAGAATGAGGTCTAATTCCCAGTACATACATGAAGGTTTGAAGCCATTACAGTCTCAGGGGATCTGTCACTCTCTTCTGATCTCTGTGGGAAACAGGCATAGTGGTTTTGCACCTGCAGTAAAGTTCTCAAAGCATTGAAAAAACATAAATATTTAAAACCTTAATAATGATTTTGAGTAATGTTTAGAATATTATACAGATAAATAAATTTGCCTTATCAACTATATTTTTTCTTAGTTAGTTTATCCTTTGAAATCCTCCATAAACTCTAGACTGAGCTCATCAACTTTTGAAAGTCCATGACTCCTAGTTGCATTACATTGAGCTCATGTGCCAATGTGAGAGAATATACATTGAAGTATTTCACTGAGATAGAAAGAATGTCTTCTGTTTAAGAATTGTTGTACTTGAAGCAGACCGTGGCTTAATTCTCTAGAATCATATCTCTAGATGCCAGTCTCTAGATATCTTCAAGTTCAGTTCCAGGAGATCTAGCATCATTCTTTTACCTCTAAGGGCTGCACAACATATGACACTTTCAGTGCTCACTTTCAACCTTTCTTGTCTACTCAAATAATACAAAACTACTGTGTATAATTTTGATTAAAAATTAATACTAATGCTTCTTAAGCTACATAAGATAATGACAAAAGAGAGTACCACAAAACATATCCTGTGAAGAAAATATTAAATAGTCTGGTTCACAAAAAACATATATATTTAGAGAGAGTGGGGAGCAATGGTGGGATAGAGAAAGAGCGAGAGCAATTTATATTGTGAATGTTAATTCCTAGACAGAAGCTGTATACATAAAGCCTCAGTTACTAATTGAAAACATAATAATATGCAGGAGTTTGAAATAATTGGAATGTAGATCTAGAGGCTAATTACAATATCTTGCATCAGATTTAGCCCTTGCAATAGCAATTTCTTTCTCATCTCTGTATCAGAAAAAATTTGTGGTAAATGCGTAAAAATATTTTAGGAAGTGTTATCTATCTTATTTTTACTCAGCCAAACTGAATATATCAGAATGAACTAGGTCATCTTGAGATTTCTTGCCCTCCCTGGCGAATGGATGTGAGATTTGGGCTGGGGAGGCTGAAGGAATACTGGGAAATAGAAAAGGGAGGGGGAGTAGTGATGGGTACGGGAGAATCTTTTAAAAATGATGAATATAAAAGAAAACATTATAAGCTTATTGGCAAAGAGAAATTCAATTAAGCTTAATTGTGAGTTTTAAGAAAATAAAGTCCAGAGGAACACCTGACCTAGACTTGATGTTGGGTTGAGGAAAGCAGATCTTCCTGGAGTGAAGGCTGAAATAAGCCACCTTGAGACATTGGGACCTCCTGCCCTTGCTGGGGAGGAGACAGAGATGTGGAGAAGAGAGAGTGAGTGGGAGGGGCAGGAAGGGAAAGGAAGTTTGAACAAGAGGATACATGGATAAAAATATGACTTTATTCATAATAAAAAATCAACAATACATTTAAGTAGAAAATATCTCTGAATAAACTTATCATTATCAAAAAGAAGAAAATAAAGATTGTATCAAATAGATGACAACTAAATCCAAGACAGTGACTAAGTTCTCATCATTACCATCATAGTCTGGAAAGCTCATGAAAAGCATTTAAGAAGCTGAATTAAGAAAGTTTAAGCAACATAGAAGTGAAAGTAAAATAAACAGTGTTCTTTCTGAACATGAATAAATGTCAGTCTTCTTTGGCAAACATTTTTGGAGAGATAAGAGAGGAAGTCTTTTACCATTAAGTCATTAACAAAAACATTGTTATAAATGCATGATATTCATGTGGAGAAAAAAACTACTTCTTGTGACAGGGGTATATAGGACTATATATTAGGTAGAGTATGGGACTACTAATAATCAGAGAAAACCTGTAGTTTAAGAACCAGCTTGGGTCACATAGTTATTCCATAGAACTCCTAGGCTATGAATAAGACACTTTTTCTAAAAACAAGAGAAAAAGAACAAATTAAGTAATAATGAAAGACGCTTTAAAAGATATAAAAACCTACAAACATAAAATATAATTAACCAAAAAATAGAATGATTTCAAGTATACATGAACCAAATATTAGGAGTTTAAGAAATGAGAAATAAAGATTAGCAGAACTTAAAACAAAGGTTAGTAGCAACGCATTGGTATCAGTATTGAATGCAAGCATTGCAAGATTATATAAGTAACAAGGTTGTAAAAGTATACCATTTAAGACATTATATAATTGTGTATATTACTACCAACAAAGTTCAGTGCATATGCATTTTTTCTACAAATGCTTGAAAAATTGTCAAGTACATAATGTGTGATAGTGATAGACAAAATTGCAAATTGATTGAAAACATTCACACAATCTCTTGATGTATGAAGGCAGTCTCATATTGGTGATATGTAGCAGTTATAGGTCAGTCTTAAGTGTTAATACTCACATATGATTCAGATTTTATTTTATTTATTTTGTATTTGAGACAGGGTGTGGTAGGATAGTTGTATATCATGTGAAGATGTATTTCTGTGATTAGTTTAATAAAATCCCCAAAAGCTAATAACTAGACAAGAAAGCACAGGCCAGATTTCCAGGTACAGAGGGAGAACTCTGGGATTAAGAAAAATGGTTATCAGTTAAACATAGAGAAGGCAGGATGAATGGTATGGAGATGATGCAACAAATCTCATGGAAGAACATTAATTAAGAAATGTGGCTTAATTTATGTTAGAAAAGGAGTTAGAAACAAGCCAAAAATAAGGTCAAGATTTTATAATTAATTATACATCTTTGTGTATCTTCATTATCTGAAGGGCCTATTAAAAGTACAAAAGTCATTGACAGAAAAATCTCACCTATGAACGTACAACAGGGAACTTAAGAAACTGGTCAAATTTTAATCAGCTTCCTATTGGGTGAATTAGCATATTCTGATAATTCATCATTATCAACTACAAATAAAATGCCAGGCTATTATTATCTCAGAAAATAAAGAAGAGGATGGGAAGAAATGTAAGAAGAGACTAAATTTGATATACAGGGATGGAAAAAAAATTCAGAGGGAAAGCTGAACATAAAGTAAATATATGTGTAGCAATCTTATTTGCATTATCACCCTTGATAAGTCATGCTTATGATTCTTATTCTCTTTATAGTTATTGTTAACTTTTCAGCATTTTAAATTCATTTTACTGTTTTTTTGATAAATACAAAATAAATAAAGAAGAAAAAAATTGTCTGAATGGTGAAAATCTCAATTAAGAAAAATGCCTCAATGAGAGGTTGCTATAAGGAATTTTCTTACTTTGTAATGAAAGAAGAAGGGGTGGTGCCATCTCTGGGCTGGTTGTCTTGATTTCTATAAAGCCATAGGCTAACCTAACTATAGTGTGTAAGTCAGAAAGCAGGTCTCCTCCATGATCTTTGCATCATCTCTGCCTCCATGTTCCATACCTCTTCAACATCCTTTGAGGTTAAAAACTGATTTTAAAATGTAAGCCATGTAAATCCTCTCTTCTCCAAATTTCTGTGATCATAATATTTTACTACAGAAATAGTAAGTACAACTAAGACAGGTGGCATCACATTGCAACCAAGAAATATAAGTAAGTAAATAAATAAATAACAATACGATCTGACCAGGGAAGAGAGGAAAGATTCAATGTATTAGAAACAAGAACATAATAATGCAATTAAATATGGAAATTCAACAGAGTTAACAAAAAAGATTAGACACAGTTGAGAAGCTAAGAGAGAAAGATCTGCATGACAATACAATCTTGAAATCTCCTGTAAAACTTTTAAATTCAAGGAAAAAATACACAGCTTTGCTGAACACAAATAATGAATATTTGAATTAGAAATTTAAATGATTCAAAGGGAAACATATAGAGAGACATTTTAAACATAGCAGGTGTAGACTCCATATATACAAGAAAGAAATAAGAGTAGAACAAATGCTAAGGTCTGAAGATAATGTGAAACCTATACAGAATACATCACTGGAGTCTCAGCAGATTCTGTGTAGCTCATCTGGAAGAAAACAGTCTTTAAAAGAGAGACATAGTTCTATCAAGCATTTTAACAATGAAGTTTAAAGAAATGGAATTTCCCCAGGAAGCCTATGTTAGGGTAAAGAAGAGACAGAAGCCCTACTGAAAAACCAGTAGAGAAAGATTTCACAGTTTCAACAAATTATCGGAGTATTTGTACAATATGCAATAATTATGAGATATAGATGAATTAATAAATAGTGGTAAGAACTCATTGTGAGGATTTCCAAAGCTTGCATTTACCTGGAATGTAACAGTGTCAACCATGCCCCTGTGTGTGGCGATGCAAACATGTGCCCACCCATCCTTTTAAAGAAAGGGCTCACATGAGTCCCCTCCCCTCTTCTTCTCTCTCTGCTCCCTTCTACCCCTACTTCTGTCTGCTGCTTTAATACACTCTCGGGTGGTATTCTCAGTGTTGAGATTCCATTCATGCATCACATACAAAAAAACTAACACCCAGCCCTAAGCGCACATAGACACTGGGGACCCCTGGTCCACCCTCCACCCGGAGACCACCTTCCATTTGCCTGGTTGTGGACCTTACTCACACAACACCAGAGTTGATTGGTGAGTTTCCCCCTTGGGCAGCTTAAATGTGAACTAGTTTCACAGAGGATCACACTTCCCAATCTTCATTTGGTCGTGATTTATTCCTTTTTGTTGACAAACACTCCTGGCTTTTTTTCCCTGCATTACAGTTTCATCCAGGGACCTGCCCTTGTTGGAGTTACACTGGCACCTTTCGTGGGCACTTTTTTGCCGGCAATGCCACGAACAGGTTGTGGGTGCGTGATTTTGGGGACTGATGAGTCCACTTTATCTCGCTGTGTGTGGGTGTAATGTCCTGACAATCTCTCTTCTGCCTGACGGGGCTTTAGAGATATGTGCGGTTAAATTGGGGCACTGTCGGAACGGCCTATATGTGTCTGCTGTGGAGCTAGTCCGCTGTGGGCCCACTGTGGACTCAGTTTGCAGGAATGATGACTCTTCCTTGCTGGTTCCATATTCCCCTTAAGTTTCAGCATGGGAAATAAGCCAGCTAAATCCATACCTCCATCTTCACCCTTAGGGTATGTGCTAGAGGCATTGAGACCTCTTAGCTTTATGCCCTATATAGATACTACCAAGCTGATCCATTATTGTACAAAACAATGGCCTAGATATCCCCTAGACAAAGGTTTACTTCCAAGTTTCTTTCCTCCCTCCTTTCCTCTTAGCCTGTCACTCCCAAAGCTCTATCACTGCAGACAATAAAATCCCTTAGCAAAAGAAAAGAACCATTCACACACCCAGCTAACTCAAGGTTTACTTCCAAACTTCTTTCCTCTTAGTCATTCCCAAAGCTCTATCACTAACCCATATTTTTTTTCTGAGCTCCAAAAAACAAAAATTCACTTCCCTGTGATTCAAATCCTTCAATTCTACCAGCAAGATGAGCTAATGACCTCTCCATCCTTGTGTCAGCAGGAAGTAGCCAAAACCACCACGATGGCCATGCTCACTATAAGACTTCTCCCTTGACATAAACCCAGATTTATATATATCAAAAGGTGAAATGTAAGGATTTCCAAAGTTTGCATTCACCTGGAATGTAACAGTGTCAACCATGCCCGTGGGCGTGGCAATGCAAACATGGGCCCACCCACACCCACCCTTTTAAAGTAAGGGTTCACACGAGTCCCCTCCCTCTTCTTCTCTCTCTGCTCCCTTCTGCCCCTACTGCTGTCTGCTGCTTTAATAAACTCTCGGATGGTACTCCCGGTGTTGAGATTCCATTCATGCACCACGTGCAAAAAACTAACACTCATCTTGACCAACATACCTTAATTATGTTCATTTCTTTTGTCTTTTATTGTGGATAAACTAGAGTTAGAATCTTTGTTTCCCTAGATCTCTATATGGTGAGAAATTAACTGATTCCGTAAACCATTATCTCATGGTGTAAACTATTCTGACTTTTACAACCCTTCCTCTTTCACAAAGTTTCCTAGCTCCACCCTTTAGTCAGCTGTGGGTCTCCACATCTGGATACATCAGTTGCAGAAAAAATAACATAAAATAAAAACCTTTTCTGGTAAAGATTATTCTTGGCTCTGCTCTATTAGTATAGCAGAATATTATTTGGAATTATTTCATTGACCATTTTACCAATCATCTTTTGTTTTATTCTAGATCTTTATGCAATCAAGCTTCTGGTTCTAAGACACACAGGCAATGTCAAGCATGAGATACCTCTACTACTGGTATCTACTACTAGTGTGTGCCTCAATTTGGAACAATCATCTTTTGGTCATATTCACATTTTCTGGGATAACTTTGCCTCAGCACATCTTAAAGGCAGGACAAATTTTAAGTCAAAGATTTTGTGGTTATGTTGATGCTCCTGTCCCACCATCAGGAGCCTTGCCTTGTTACCAAAGATTGCAAGTTCAGGCTTCATATCCCTCATTAAAAGTAGTCATCACTAGGTTCACTTTCATAAATTCCATTTACTTTCTGTAGCTGGCAGTTTCTGGCCTGGTCTACACCTTAGTTTTAGACTCACAGTCCTGTAGCACTTAGTCCCAAAAATCACACAAAGGCTTATAGTAATTACAAACTCTTTCACTTATGGCTCAGGTTCATTATCAACTAGCTCTTAAAGCTTAACTTCACCTATTTTTGTTAATCTATATATTGGCATATGGCTTTACCTGTGTCCCAATACATCTTGCTTCCTTGGATTGCAGCTTGCAGAATCTCCAATGCCTTTGTCTCTTATCTCTGCTTGGATTTCTTGCCTGCCTCTAAGTTGCATTCTCATAGGCCAAAACAGTTTATTTATTAGCAAATGCTAATCAAATATATTCACAGAATACAGAAAAATATCCCACATCAATTTTTCATTGCATTTTATCTGCACATTGACAATAATTGCCCTCAAATTTAGTTGTTTCTCCTAGTATTCTTTCCCTCCATCTCTCCAAATACCTGTTCCCATTTCTTCTCATCCCCATTGGCCTTCTTTCCATTCAGAAATTCATTCAATATTTACCAGAAAGATTCATAAAACATCACCCACTTATGTCATCCTATTTACTTATCCTCACTTGGTTTGTATCATAGCTTTATTGCTTTTTTCCTTAGCAGCTAATATCCACGTATGAAACCAAATACAACGACTTATAGAAGACAATGTGGGAAAATGACTTGAACTCATTGGTGCAGGAGATAAATTTCATAAACAGAACACCAATAGCACAGACACTAAGATCAACAATTAATAATTGAGTCCTCATGGTAGTAAAAAATTTCTGTAAGGCAAATTATACCATCAAAAGGAAAAATGGCATGCTACAGAATGGAAAAATATTTTCACCAACTACACATCTGATAGAACTCTAAAATCCAAATTATATAAAGAAGTCAAAGAAGCTAGACATCAAAAAATCAAAGAGATAATTTAAAGTTGGTTACATATCTAAATAGAGATTTCTGAATAGAAGGAACTCAAATGCTTAGAACAAACTGTTGTGATATATTATATATTTACTAAAACCAGTCTAAAATATCAGAGAACAGATCCACCCACAGTCAAGCCAGAAGATCCAGAGAGTGGTAAATCATGACTTTATCCCAGCATGGGAAGACCAAGAGTGGTGAACTATGCCAGATAGGGAGTGGTGACCTACACCTTTAATTCCTCATAACTCCAGAGACAGAGTTCTTTCTATATTTTTCAGTTCAAGGCCTAACTGCCAAGTAGTACTAGCTTACACCTTTAATCTTAACCTGAAACAACTGGGTGAATAAGGTATTCAAGGCAGGCAAAGAAAGAGAGATGTATTCCATAGAAGAGAGTAGGAGCAAGGTCGAGGAAGCTGGAAGACAGCTGGGTGAATTTTGACTGTGGTCTATTTTCTCTTTCATATATTCCAGATTGTCCCAATATCTGGCTCTGAGTTTTCATTTAATAACCTCCAGAATGTGTGCTACAACAAGCTGGAAGAAATAGTTAACAATCTTCAGTCATCAGGAAAATGCAAATTAAAATTTCTTTGAGATTTTTTATCTTATACCTGTCAGTATGACTAAGAGCAAAAGCAAAAGTGACATCTTACAGTCTTGATCTGCCAAACATAAAATCAGGAAACCTGCATGAATTTCCCTGCAAAATATAATAGCTGTTTATAACTACTTTACCATCTATGCTGACAATTATTTTATATTCTTTTAAGTACAATACACTGAAGACAGGTCATTGGCATTAGCACTTTAGAGCTATCACATCTCAAGTTATTATTATAGAAGCTCTGATAACAATTGAGTAGACACATAACTCAAAGGTTAAGTAAATAGTAGCACCAGAACAGTTTTCACACAGATTTATTCATTCCCATGCTGTTGTTAGAAAATGAGGAAGGACTAGACCAATAACTACATATCTGAGTAAAAAAATACAGAAAAAAGCTGCTGGATTTTTTTTTTACTTACAAGAACCACTAAAGAAATAATGTAAGTGGACAGTAAGCAGCAATTCCAAATAAAACACTCAGAAAAAATTATGTTATATTTGTTTTCTAACATTTTTGGTAACTATGAACTATATTGTCTGAGACCTATACACAAACCCAATTTACTATTGAAATCTACTTATTAAAAAGAAAAATTTGCAAATCAGCTTATAGTTTTCTCATTTAAATTTGAATATGCTAGCTTTCTTGGTATAAATGATTTTGTACTTTGTGAACAAATTATTCAATATTAACACAATTTTGTAATATTTTTATATCATCTGATAATGTAATTATTATCCAGCAACTGTCCATTTAAGCCATGTGAAGCTGACAAAATTATCAGCTACTATTCAGATCAAAATTACCACAATGAGCTGGTGTATCTCCATGTTTTCCTCATCTGGTAAAAGTACAACAGCTGACTACTTTTGATGATAATACCCCTGACCTAGTATTAGATCACTAGTGACAATCTCCAAATAAGAACCAGCGAATGGAACTTCAGAAATTACTACCCTAAAGAAATAAAAGTTTAAATATTTTATGATAACCTACAGGGAGTCTTTTGTGAATT
The DNA here is from genome assembly GCA_004025045.1 of Sigmodon hispidus. Classification (NCBI taxonomy): domain Eukaryota; kingdom Metazoa; phylum Chordata; class Mammalia; order Rodentia; family Cricetidae; genus Sigmodon; species Sigmodon hispidus. The sequence goes on from PVIH01006418.1 coordinate 61,015, forward strand.
TGGGGACCTTTGTTGTACATATAATGCAGAGGCCTATGTGGGGAAAAATTCTCATTTTAACCTAATGAAATACTTAGAGAATTTTGTTTTCATCATAGAGAAGTATTCTGAATTGAAAGAATATTTCTCAGACTCAATGCATAATAAAGTATAAAATTTTCCATGTTCATTCTTTCCTGTATTTATAATTCAGCATTTCTCTTTAAAAGTTTATTATACTAATTGGTTGTAAGAGCACTGTAATAACTCTGGAGGGTTGTCCTACATAGCTTTATCTGCTTGTTATAAACACCATGAGCAAAAGGAACTTGAGGAAGAGAGAGTTTAGGTCAGATTACAGTTTCACTTTATAATCCATCATTAACAGAAGTCTTGGCTGAGACTAAAGGAAGATAGGTACTGGGAGGCAGGAACAGAAGCAGAGGCCAAGAAGGAATGTTGTTTACTGGTTTATTTTCCATGTTTTTCTCAGCTTTCCTTTTTATAGCACTTGGGACCACCCGCCCAGGTATAAAAGTGTCTATGTTGACCTGAACCTTTCTCTATCTGACAATAATTAAGACAAAACTACATAGACTTGCTAAGAGGTGGATATTAACAAAGCATTTTCTCACATAATTTTCTCTCAACAAAAATGTCACTATCTTGTATCAAGTTGACAAAAGACAACCAGAAAAAGGGCTTCCATCAGATTTTAATAACATATTACCTTGAATTCAAAATTCCATTTCTGAGGTATAACATTTCCCTTTTCTCTTAACTTTGCACATATCTGTTAACTTTCTATCTGTGAGAATGAAGTTTATCTATTTTGTACTGGATGTGTGTGGCTTACTGTCTCTCTGTGCGAAAGTACAAATGCCAGTCTTTGCCTACAGTTGCCCACAGAGGATCAAAAGCAGTGTTAGATTCCTGGATGTATATTATAGGTAATAGTGAGTGCATAAGTGCTAGTACCTAAACTTAGGTCTGTTGTAATAAGTTTTTTTTTGACCCGTGTTGGGTCTGGAGATTTGTGCCTGGCGCACGTGTGGCACTGGCGGATTAGAACTTGGTTTGTGTGTCTGTAGCTTTTGTCTCCCAAAAGAAATGAATTATATGTTTATATATTTTAACACTGCTTGGCCTATATCTTAAGCACATTATTAGTTAGATTTTTTTTTTAAATTAACTTATTTACAGTAAAACAGGTCTGTTCCTGACAGCACCAATATATTTCAAAAAAAAGATAAACATTAAGAAAACTTCATATAAAATTTACTTTATAACAACAGTTAGCCACTAGACAAAAAACTGTTCTAATATTGACTGTTTAATAATATGCTATATAAACTAGACATACAAGTTCCATAAAAAAGTGACCTCTAAATATAGACAAAACAAGCCAAAATAGTCCTTCAAGTTCCTGCTTTACAAAAAACATTGCCAAACATTCTTCAAGACACACACACAAAAAAAACAACTAATAAACTATGTCAAATTTCCTACATCACTAAAAAGTTTGCCAAAGACTTTAGGCCTAATGACTAAAAATAAATGCCCCAACATTACAAAAAAACTTTAAATGACTGTCCAGACAAATAAATGTCATCTCTGTCATTTTCTAAACTTTAAAAGTTACTTACACTTCCTGTTTATTTACATAATATTATATCCTTCTATAGTATTTAATATAGTTAAAAGTTTAATAATCATAAATATAGTTCTTTTTAGTTTAAAAGATATATTAAATATAAAACTTTAGACTCACAATAATAAAATAAATAATAAAATATTCTCTTTAATTTTAAAATACAAATAGACTAAATATTGTGACTATAATTCTTGCCTAAAAACTATTCTGTTATATATAATTTTGCTATATAAAAATTAAAACCTTCCTTTTTAATTAAACAAACAAAAAAATGTGGTGGAATGTTCTCTGTATGATGTAAAATAGAGAACATTCCACCACATAGGTCCTTTTTGAAGAATAGCAGGCAATGTTAACTTCTGAGTCACCTATAAATCCCATGAAAATATTTTCTGTCAACACATCAGGCTAAGGTCATTTTCAACAATTAGCCGGTAAGATGTCTCAACAAATAAAAGATCCTATCACCAATGCAGTAACTTGAGCTGTTCATAGACTAATATAATAGAAGGACAGACTATCATGAATTATCAAGTGCAACCATTTTTATGCTTTTAAATAAACAAAATACAAACAGATAAATAAATATAAAAATATAATCTCACTAAGGTATAATTGCTGCTCAAATTTTTATAGATTTATAATCCATATAAAACAATTTAGTTGAATACAACTGTGGAATATCATTTTCCACAAACATGAGATGCCTATAAATTACTTAAAAAGTTTTCTTAAACCATATATTCAAGGAAAATTACTTTTGGTATTTATTGCCTTTATGTTTTTATAATAAACATGTAAGGTATACCTTCTTGTTCTTTTTAATTTTTGCTCCTGAAGAGACAGATTCTATGGAACACAAAAAGGACAGTTATTAAATTCTACATGTAACATTCTTATTGCAGAGCTAATTTTTTATTGTAAAATTTATAAAAAGGAAGAAATGCATAATTGTAAAATGACAGAGAGAAGTCACACACATACATCGTCATTTTTACCTCTTTCAGTGTTTCTGCAGCACAGAACTTATTTAGTGCCTGGTGTTGCCAAGACTGACAGTTATAGTGAGTTGCTTTTTTTTCAATCAATTACCAGATTTTGTTTAGCTATGGTCACCCTGACATAGAAAATACTTTATGTAATTTTTGCAACCTTGAATATCATTCATAACTCTTTCATATATATATATATACTGTAGAGAAAAGCCAGGCCTTTGCATATTGTTCTCTAGGGAGGATCCACCCTTGTTTGTCTCAGATAAAAGCTCAGCTATCTTTTTGCATTGATTGATCAATCTCCTAAGGCTGCCTCCTCAACATGATGTTGTCTGTTCAACTGTTGTTGCTGCTGTTGCTCTGGATTCCTGGTGAGGATAGAAGAAATTGGGAAAGGAAGATGAGTAGGGAGCATCAGCTCTGAGTCTCAGTGATGATCACATGTGGTCTGTTTATGATGAGAAGAGAGGTAGTAAGTATCCTTCAGGATGGGATATGTGAGGTTCATATCTAGATGAGAGAGGTTCCAGATCAAGGAGAACCTGAGCTATAAAGAAGATTATGACACAGATGGATAGACATAGTATAACTTAATGCCTAGAAGCCCTTTAGGTCTCTCAATTATTTTTTTTTGTAAAATGGGGAATTATAGTATATAAGGTACTATATATATAAATAATCTGATCAAAAGGTATCAGAAACATATTCATAAAATTGTTCATGGAGTTAGTTCATAACTTTGTGCTTCTTTCTTATTATTTCAGCTTTCAAGAGTGATGTAGTGATGAGCCAAACTCCACTTTCCCTGTCTGTCATCATTGGAGATCAAGCCTCTATTTCTTGTAGGTCTAGTCAGAGTCTTTTATATAGTAATGGGAATACTTACTTATTTGTTTTGGTTCCTGAAGAAGCCAGGACAGTCTCTACAGCTCCTAATCTACAAGGTGTCCAACAGATTTTCTGGAGTATCAGACAGATTCAGTAGCAGTGGATCAGGCACAGATTTTATACTCAAGATCAGCAGAGTGGAGCCTGAAGATATGGGAATTTATTACTGCATGCAAGCTACACATTTTCCTCCCACAGTGATTCAGACCCTAACAAAAACGCCCTTGCTTGGAGTGGCCCAGCTGCTGAATCAATTACTCATTTGTGTGAAATAGACGCTGTAAAGCTTAAAAATATTGTCTGAAACTGAGGGCCTTTATGCTTTACTGCCTTTGCTTTACTAAAGATTTATGCATTTCTGGCTTTGTAGGCTGAAATAAAATTATATTGCATCTCAGGGACCTCTATGAAACAAAGAATAAAGATAGAAATTTGATAGAAATTTTTTTTTGAAAAATCTATATTTCAAGTGTTTTCTATCAGGTATGAATAGCTCTGGAAGATCTGAATAAGTTAGAATGACACGGAAGCTACAAATACAGAATCTACTGGAGTTTGTCAAACCCAAGAATCTATTTCAATAGGTGGTAGAGGAGGCAGGGGCATGGGCCCTGTGCCTTTTCCCAACACTTGGTCAAAGCAAAAGAAGCCTACATCACCAAACTTTTCTTGGAGGAAATATGTATATTGATCAGGAGGTAGCATTGAAAATGAAGAAACTGGGGGGCTGGAGAGATGGCTCAGCGGTTAAGAGCACCATCTGCTCTTCCAGAGGACCCGGGTTCGATTCCCAGCACCCACATGGCAGCTAACAACTGTCTGTAGTTCCAGTTCCAGGCAAACACCAAGGCAAATAAATAAAAATAATAAATAAAGAAATAAATAAATAAAAAAAAAGAAAATGAAGAAACTGGATGACCTAAGAGAAAGCTAAAAAATGAAGGCTAGATGAAGGCCTATTACCTATCCATCCCCTGTACCCAATACTAATCTGTCTATTTTATTTAATAAAGCATTTTATTTAAAAAGTGATTGTAAACTGTTTAGTTTTTCCTCAAATACACATAGCAGTAATTAATTTGTGAGTTATATGGAACTCCACACTTGAACTCTCTGATTATGTCTACAATATAATCACAATGATAAGGTCAAGGTGCCTTTGATCTTAATATGATTTAGAAGGCATCTATCTATAGAATAATTGTAAAAAATAAAGAGATATTCAGGACAAAATTTAATTACTACCATAAAACTTTATGGTTTTATTTAAAGAAAGTATGACTTTGATATTTTTAAATTAATGAAAATATTTTGAATGATAATATAGTAGCAAGAGAAATTAGAACAATGTACATAACATGGAATTTTAACAATTATAAGTCACTTTTATTCATGTGGTTACCAGTGATTTCTTTTTGTGTTTTGTGTGTTTGTATGTATATGTGTGTGTTGGAGAGAGAAAGAAAGAGCAAGAGAGAGAGAAAAAAGGGAGACATCAAAAATCAGCGTCTTGTGCAGGTAAGCAAGCACTCTACTTCTTAGCTAAGTATTGTGGTGATATTCTTTATGATTAATAAATTCAGCCAGAAATATCAGAAAACAGAATCCACCACAGTCAATCCATGAGTGTCAGAGAATGGTAATTCATACCTTTAATTTCATCACAAGGACTGACCTAGTAGTGATCCACTCCTTTAATCTCATTACTCAGAAGATAGAGATCTTTCTATATTTTTTCGGGTTTAAGTCTTAGCAAAACAAGAGTAGTAGATCACCACTTCAGAGTTGAACCCTGAAGGGAAGCAACTTTTCAGGGTGGATATTTAAGGCAGGAGAAGCAGAGATTCAGGCATTCTGTGGAAGTGACCAGTCAAGGGAAGATTCTTAAAGATTACATTTAATCTGTTCAACCTGAGAAGTTGGCTGGGTGAAAACTGACTCTAGTCTGTTCCCTCTTTCTGATATTTCAGCTTTCCCCCAATATCTGGCTCTTGGTATTTATTATATACTAACTAGGATTCATGCAATAAAATATCTCTCCCTTTCTAGTCTTAAATTGATAAATTAAATACCTTAATTTGTTGATGGCAATAGATGTACTGTCCAAAAACTGATCAGTCAAAATTTCACATATTAACTAACATGGGTGGGTACTCTTTAGTACAGATTCTAAAAATAATTCTTTCCCTCATGTCCATCTGGAGGTCATTGATGCAGTATTTTGCATTATTCTTGGTTGTTTGTTAATAATTAAGAATATCATTTCATTATCATAGTTTTTCCTTCTCTCTCCTACCTCAAAAACCTCTGGCATAACCCTTTCTGTTCTCCTTCAAATTCATGGTTTTTGTCAATTATTTTTGCATATAAATATATATATTTAAATATACACATATGTATACTATGTATGTATATGTGCATGTGATAGATATATACATATATATGTGTATATGTATATATACATATATACATGGTATGTGTGCATGTGTGTGTGGTATGTGTGTGCATGTTTTTATGGCTGACCTTTTAGTAGTGGACAACTAATTGTTATGTTCTTCCCTTGGGAAAGGCCACCCCTTATGCTTCTTAATTTATACAGTTGCCTGTAGTTCTTTGTGTAGTGTTGAGACTCTTGGGGTGTCTCCAAAGTATTTTGGCATGTTCATTTCTTCCCTCTTTCTTCTGGTTGCATTTAAAGAGTCATGTTGGTAAAACATTATGGGTGTGGCTTCTATGTTACACAATCTTACATCAAAGTTTATATTTTATGTATGTATCCATTGGGACTGGGCTCTATATCTCTGTATTTGGTTATGGTTTTCTTTAGTGCTCTCTGTGGCAAAGTAAAGTTTCCTTGGTACAAAGTTTAATACCAACATTTTCTGTGAGTGTAACAACAATTTTTTTTTACATCCTTATTAATGATTATGCTGGTTTAATATAGATGATTATTGATTTTTCTTTCAATAACTGTGATTTCACTAAGTTTTCACTAGGTAAGCTTAGCTTACCTTGATTTGAACATGCTTTAAATTTAATCAGAAAGCTATTTATTGCTGCCTAAGTATGTGTACCACTACTACACTAATAGAGTTGTGCTGTTCTGGTGTCATCACTGAGTAGACTGTTCTCTTCCTCCTACTGAAGTTCACATAGCAGCTTCCGGTTTTCAGAATAGAATCATTCCTGGCAGTTCCAGCTCTGGGATACTTCAAAGTTGTTTCTGAAGTCCCAACTCTGGGAAATAATCAATAGCTATATGTCATATGTTTTGGGAGCCTCTTAGACAGAGGTATTGATGCTTTTTTTTTAAACTGCTTATTGCCTATTGGAGCACTGTCAGCTCAGATGAGAAAAGTTTAGTAACTCTACATTTGTGTACTTATTTTGACTAAATTACAATTTCATTTTCCTGAAAATAATTAGTAGTCTTATAGTAAGACAGGCCCATAGGATCAAGGAAATTACCCTAAACCAGTTTCCAAGGCATGCACATAAGTCACTATTTTACGAGCAAACATGGATTCTGCCTGAAGGCCTAAAAACAGCTGTTGTCCAATGTTCTTAATTATGCCAGCAGGGTAACCATGAAATGTTTCCATATCAGGATACAACTTGGGTGCTGGTAGAAGTGGATATAAAGCTCTTTCCATTGATGAATAATCAAGTTAGCCTTTTGCTTTTGACCTGATGTCTAATGTCTGAGACCTTGACAGAATCTAGCCTTAAGGGAGCCATTAGGAACCTGGACAACAGCAACACTAGCATGACTCTTTAGGCTTTTTCAGATATTTACTTATTTTATCCAGTTCCCTCATTCTCCTAACCTTATATCATCCTTTCATTAAGCAGCCTTTTTTAAAAATTTTACCTATCAGACATTTGTGTACAGTCATTCTCCTTCATAATCTTTCCATCTTTTGTATTTACTCCCTGCCCCCTCTCTCAGGAACCTTTGTCCAAATTTCCCTGACCAAGTTGCTTGTACCCTTTTGTCCTTATCTCTATTGCTCTTCAGAGTCTCAGTTCTGATAATGGTCCTATTTTGTTTTCCTTATTTATTTAATTAATTCAAGCTATGTATTCACACTTGAATACATAGAACTAGGAACTTTCAGTAAGAACAAATATGGAATGTTTGCTTTTTCTGGGTTATCCATTTGTAAAGTTTTTTTTTTATCAATTTACCTAGTAACTTCATGATTTTATTTTGCTTACAACTGAATAGTATTCCATAATTGTGGTATGCTGAAGGTAAAAGACTCTTATAATCTCATATAAATTGGAACTACTTATAGTTGTGATTTACCAGCTGCAGTATTCAGGAGGATAGGGCATGCACCTCACTTGGGCAGTACTATAGGGTCAATATTATTGGTTGAGATGTGGATGGTCCACCCCTGAAATTCTGAGCATAGGAGAGCTGTCCTCATTACTCATCTGTTATGTGACAGGAAGGAAAGGGAGAGATGTTCTGCTCCCTGCTCATTAATGCCCCGGGCATGTGGGAGACCTGGCCCTCAGATCAGAAATGTAGAAGAGCTTTCCCTACCTACCACCTCCTGCAATACTTGGAAGAGCAGGCCTTTTATCTCAAGTGGGCAGCACAATACATTGGCATAAGTGTGGGCAAGACACCACAGATATTGTGAGCATTGAATAGTTGTCCACATTACTCAATTATCATGTGGCAACACAGGCAGGAAAAAGATGTTACACTCCACCCCTACTCATTAAACCCTGAGACAGAAAGGAGAGCTGACCCTGATGTCATAAGAGCACAAAAGCTAGCCCTGTCCGTCATCTGCTCCAGCACTCAGGAAAGTTGCCACTTTATCACACCTGGGCAGCAAGTAGAGCTGGCACTCAAAGTGAAGGGGTGGGACATCTGACTCTGAAGACATTAAAGCAGGAGATCAGGACCCAGCATTCCTCCTTGCTACCTGGAGTAAACTGGCCAGGGCAATGCAGGAGAGCTCACCCTGTTGATGAGAACAAGAAAGAGCTGTCAGCCTGACCATTCATGCAACTATCCAGGCCTATAACTAGGATTATGTGTTAGCCTACCCCAGTATTCACGCCATGTGTGATCTGATGAGGCATGTGAAGGAATTGGTCTTGCACTCAGAGCTGCAGGATTTCACAAGCCAGGGCAGCAGCAGGCCCATAATCTAATGTGTAGCAGAAAATAGACCAATGACTCTTCGAATTAACACCTATTATATATATATATATATATATATATATATATATATATATATATGAACTTTCATATAAAAACATATAATAGAAAAGGTTTAATTTGTGGCCCAATGTGTCACACTAGAAATTCCATGATGAGATTATGTCACTTTTAAATTTTATTGTAGGGGGACTGCAAGGGCAGAAGGAGGATACAAAGGACATAAAATGAATGTGATTGAGATGTGTCATAGGAATAATAAATAAATATAAAAGATTTTTTTTAACAAAACAGAGATGTGGCTTTACTGGCATTGATACAGCCTTGTTAGAGGAAACCTGTTACTGTGGTGCTGAGATTTGATGTTTCTTATGGTCAGGATATTACCTACTATCTTAGTTGGCTTCCTTTTGCCTTCAAGATTTAGAAATCTCAACTAGTCCTCCATAACCATATCTGCATACATGATGTCATGCTTCCTGCCATGATGATAATGGGCCAAATTTTTTAATTTCTAGACTGAAAATGAGTACCCTCAAAAATGTGTTACTTTTTTTTTTTAAAAGATCAAGTTAGTTTTTTGTTTGTTTGTTTTTTAATTTTACCTTGCCAGTAAAGACCACACAGAAATGATGGCAGGGACAGTTTCAAACAACATTGCTAATGAAAGCAAAATGTTTAATTTATTCCAAATCTCCTCCCTCTCTCCTCCCTCTCTCCTCCCTCTTTCTCTCTCTCTCTCTGTATCTGCCTCTATTTCTCTCCATATGTCTGTCTATCTATTCATCTAACCAGTAATTTTTGTAATTTTTTTTTTATTTTAAGTCTTTTTTACCTGTATCCCACTGATCACACATACTTCCTCCTCAAAATCCCTCCAGTATACTTCCAATCCATCCCTAATCTCCTCCCCCCAAAAAGCAAGAAGTCTCAACGTGAATCATCTCAGCTTATGGCATCCACTCTAGGCAGGACCGTTTTCCTCATACCAATATCAAGACTGGGTTAGGCACTCCTCTGCAGGTAATGAGCTCCAAGGTACCAGCCCATTTACAGGAACACAGTCTGATCCCACCCCATTAATGCTCCACATACTGCTTATGCCACGCAACAGTTACTAACCCCGAAGGACCTACTTTTTTTTTCCATGGTTCCCCAGTGGCTGTTTTTGATTCAGTGAGCTCCCCAGAGCTCTGGCCAGCCATATCTGTGGGACTGCTTCTCACAAATCCTATCCCCTTGCTCATATAGGTTCTTCTCCTTAGCTTTCCAGCTGGGAGAAGAGCTCAGTCCAGTGCTCAGCCATGGTTCTCTGCATCAATCAACATTTATTATTGGATGTAGGCTCTGTGATGACACTTAGGGTGGTTATTCATTTGATTATATAGAAATTCCTGTTTAGGCACCCCCATCAAAATTGGTTGGAGACCTAGCCAGTGACATCCTGTAAGTTCTTGGAGGTTTGCTAAGAATTCATATTTTTTCCAACCCTACATTGGCTTTCTATATCAAAATATTCATCATTTTCTTTGCACCTCTTAGTCACAATCTTTTTCTCTCATGATTTATTACCATCTCTTCTTGGTCAGTACCTGTTATAATCCCAGTTTGCTTAGGAGATCTTCTCTATTTACTCTTCCTAGGGAAATCTCTGGATGTGTCTCTTAAGTTCCTTCTGATTCCAAGCTGTTCATGGGTTTAAAAAAACATCTAGAGAAATTCCTCACTAGAGAACAAACAGCACAACAGAAGACCTTAGAATAATTAAAAGTAAACTCAACTAGAAGGAGTAGATGGCAGGAAATAATCAAACTTAGAGCTGAAAACAATACACTTGAGACAAGAAGAACAATAAGAAGAAGCAATGAATCAGAGTTGATTCTTTGAGAAAGTCAACAAGATAGATAAACCCTTATCCAAACCAAACAAAAAGCAGAGAGATAGTATCTAAATCAACAAAATCAGAAATGAAAGGGGTATATAAAAACAGACCCCCAGGAAATCCAGATAATTTATAGGTCATACTTTGAAAATTTATACTCTATAAAAATGTAAAACCTAGAAAAAATGAACAGCATTCTTGAAAGCTAACACTTACCAAAATTAAATGAAGAAGAGACTAAATACCTAAGCAGACCTATAGCCTATAACTCCAAAGCAAATTGAAGCTGTCATTAAAAGCCTGCCAAGTTAAAAAAAAAAAAAAAGGTCCAGATTTTTTCAGCGCAGAATTCTATCAGACATTCAAAGAAGAACTAATACCAACACTTCTCAAACTTTTCATAGAGTAAAAACTGAAGGAATATTGTCAAACTCTTTATGAAGCCACAATGACCCTAAGAAGCAAACCACTCAACGAAATAAGAAAGAAAGAGAAATACAAACCAATTTCCTTCATTAATATTGATGTAAAAATTTTCAACAAAATGCTGGGAAACTTTATACAACAACATATAAAAAATATCATCCACCATGATCAAGTAGGCTTCATCCCAGAAATACATAGATGGTTCAACATACAGAAATCTGTAAATGTCATCCATCATATAAATATACTGAAGGGAAAAAAAACCTACATGATTATATCCTTAGACGTTGAAAAAACATTTGAGAAAATTTAACACTCCTTTATTATGAAAAAAGACCTGGAGAGATCAGAAATACAGGGAAAATATCTAAATATAATAAAATAAACTTACAGGAAGCCAACAGTCAACATTAAACTAAATGAAGAAGTACTCAAAGCAATTCCACTAAAATAAGGAATGAGACTGAATTCCAGAGTGGCTGAACAAGTGAACGGCTTGGAATCAGAGGGATCTTAAGAGACACATCCAGAGATTTCCCTAGGAAGAGTAAATAGAGAAGATCTCCTAAGCAAACTAGGATTATAACAGGTACTGACCAAGGATAGGTGGTAAGAAATCATGAGAGAAGGAGATTATGACTAAGAGGAGCAAAGAAAATGACGGATATCTTGACACAGAAAGCCAACATAGGGTTGAAAAAATTATGAGTGCTTAGGAAATCTCCAAGAACTTACAGGATGTCACTGGCTAGGTCTCCAACCAATTTTGATGGGGGTGCTTAACAGGAATTTCCATATAATCAAATCATCTCCCCTTATCTACTAAATATAATTCTCCAAGATTTAGCCAAAGCAATAAGAGAACACAAGGAGATAAAGCGGATAAAATTGGAAAATAAGAAGTGAAACTATTTCTATTTGCAGATGATATGATTGTGTACATAAGTGACACAGAAAATTTTACCAGGGATCTTCTATAGCTGATAAACATATTTAGCAAGATAGCAGGATACTCGATTAACTCAAGGAAATTAGTAGCTCTTCTATACACTAAAAATAAATAGGTAGAAAAAGAATTAAGTGAAACATCATCCTTTACAATAGATGCAAATAGCATTCAATATCTTGGAATACCTCTAATCTAGGAAGTAAAAATGTCTATTTGATAAAAAACATTAAACCCTGTAGAAAGACATTGAAGAGGATACTAGAAAATGTTCCTGGATAAGTAGGATCAACATAGAAAAAATGCAATCCTACCCAAAGCAATCTAAAGATTCAATGCAATTCCCACTATATTCCAAAACAATTTTTTACAGACCTGGATAGAACAATAATGAATTTCATTTGGAATAACAGGAAAGCCAGGATTGCCAAAACAATTTTTCTCAACCAAAGAACCGTAGGAGGCATTAAAATCCCTGACTTCAAGTTATACTATGGAGCTACAATAATAAAAACAGCCTGGTACTGGCATAAAAACAGACTTGTGGGTCAATGAAACAGAATTGAGGATCCAGACATTAACCCAAAAACCTATGAACACCTAATCTTCGACAAAGAAGTCCAAAATATTCAATGAAAATAAGATAATATATTTAACAAATAGTGTTGCCAGAGCTCGATGGTAATGTGTAGAAAAATGCAAATAGATCTAAGCCTGTCACCCTGCACAAAACTCAAATCCAAGTGGATCAAAGACCTCAGTATAAACCCAGCAACTTTGAACTTGGAAAAAAACCTTGAATAACCCAATCAAAAAGCGGGGTTCAGAACTAAAAAGGAAATTCTCAGCAGAAGATTTACAAATGGGTGAAAGGCACCTGAAAAAGTGCTCATCATCTTTAGCCATCAGCGAAATGCAAATCAAAACAACTTTGAGATATCACCTGACACCTGTCCAATTGGCTAAGACAAAAGACACAAATGACAGCCCATGCTGGAGAGGATATGGAGCAAGGGGTACTCTCCTCCATTGTTGGTGAGAGTGTAAGATTCTTCAGCCACTTTGAAATGCAGTATGGTAGTTTTTGAGAAAACAGAGAATCAATCCCGCCAAGGACCCAGAAATTCCACTTCTGAGTATATACCCAAAAGACACAGTAACACTCCAATGGCATTAGCTCAACTATGTTCATAGCAGCATTATTTGTAATAGTAAGAATCTGGAAAGAACCTTGATGCCCCTCAACTGAAGAATGGATTAACAAAATGTGGTACATCTATACAATGGAGTACCACTCAGCAGTAAAAAATAAAAATGATATCCTAAAATTTAAAGGCAAATGGATGGATTTGGAGAATATCCTCCGGAGTGAGGTGTCTCACACCGAGGTAGATGAGCAGGGGATGTACTCACTCATTAGTGGACTCTAAACCAAAAAAGCAAGAAGCAAAGCATATCCAAGCAGCAAATCACAACCCCTGAACAACTTTCGATCTGAAACACCTGGGAGTGGCACCTTGGATCCCATTCCCTCAAGAGGAACACCTAACTCAGTCTTGATGTTGGGGTGAAGAAACTGGATCTGCCAGGAGTGGATGCTGAACTTAGCAATACTGGATCCTTGGGATCTCCTGCCCATGCTGTGGAGGAGATGGGGAGATGTGGAGAAGAGAGAGTGATTGGAGAGGGTGGAAGGGGGAAGAGACCTTGAATAAGGATATACATGGATAGAAAATGTGACTTTATTCATAATAAAAAATTAAATTAAGAAGAGAGTATAATGGTAACTTAAAAATATAATTTTCCCAATGAATATTAGTAAATTTATCATGTTCAAAATATATGTGTATTAACTACAATTTATATATACATCTCCAAATTCCCTTATTGAGAAAAACATTCACTTGTGCACTGTATGAGTTTTGATGAAAATAGACAATGCAGACTTAGACATAATACTATATTTAAGAGTATAAATGGGTACATTTGCTCAACTTCTGTAGGGAATGAAATGGTGTAAGATTACTTAGAGAATTTAATAACTGTCAGCACCCAGCCTATATCTTGTATGGCTATTTGTTATTATGAGCAGAGCTATGAATATAAAAACAAGTTTATAAAATTGTCTAGCCATGATAGAGCTAATTGGCCAAAAGAATATAAATGAAGGAGAAAGATTACATAATTTGACATAAAAGTTTGTGCATGACAAGTCTTGCTCTTTCTTATAATCCATGCTACACATGACTTTCACAATTCAACTTCACACAAAAGATACTGTAAAGATAAATCATTGGTAATAATATAAACTGTGCAAAAAGATAGGAGTTTGTAGACTTTTTAAAGTTTCTGGCATTGTGAAATAAAAGCAAGGGAATAAACAAATAGTAAACTCAAAAGAGTTCAAAATAATATGCTGCCCACAGACTGTATATGCTGGATTTTGGATCTCACAGACAAACACATTTTTTGTTGTGAAATCTATACCTTTCTGGTAAGAATGAGGACCCAGAAGGAAGCAATCTTCCTTGAGTAATTGAGATAAACTTCTACATCTGTTCCTGTCTTTAAGAAGGGCATATAGATTTGCATGTGGCCATGGCACTGCCCATTTCTCTGAGTACTTCTTGAAAGTCTAGTCATACTTGGAGGATCACTCTCAATCAGAGCACAGCATGGACAAGAAAATCCTCACTCAATTCCTGGGCCTCCTTATGTTCTGGCTCCCAGGTAAGAAAGGGTGACTCTATTTTCTCTAACCACTTATGTCAAATCAAGTGGCTTATTGGACTGTGAGTGAAAACTTATTATAATATTATTAATTGTGTGTATATTTGTTACTGAATTTTCAGGGTCCAGATGTGACATCCAGTTGACCCAGTCTCCATCCTTCCTGTCTGCATCTCTAGGAGACAAAGTTACCATCACTTGCAAAGCAAGTGAGAATATTAATATTTACTTACACTGGTATCAGCAAAAACCTGGTAAAGCCCCTAAGCTCCAGATCTATAGGGCAACTAATTTGCAGTCTGGAGTGCCTTCGAGGTTCAGTGGCAGTGGGCACGGCACAGATTTCACTTTCACTATCAGCAGCCTGGAGTCTGAAGACATTGCAACTTACTATTGTCTGCAAAGTTATCCCCCTTACACAGTGATACAACCCATACCAAAAACCACTCAGAGAGGAAGTAAGAAGCTAAGATGCTCTGGCTGTTTCTCATGAGGTCCTTGTATTGGGACAGGTTTTTCTCTTAGCTTTGAAGGCTACTAGAAGATCTTGGTAAAGGGTCCAGTAAGCCTAGTATGTACTTAAGTTACCAGTCTTCCTTGTGAAGTTTTTCATACACAACTTTGTGTTCCATGTTTTCTTTACAACAGTAGTTTTTATTTTTGTATCAATTTTATGTGTCAAAATGATTTGTAAAACATCAATGAGAAGTTACAATAGATATCATTATGAGGGTTATTTTATCACAAGACTTTAAGTCCTAGCCATTAATTCAATTTCATCCTCATTTATCTTTCACATTTGACAAGTGGAACATGGGTTTCTCTGGCACTCTTGTGTAATTCAAAAATCTCCCCTGATGTTATGAGGTGCCTAACTGTGATTCTTCAGTCTTACATAGGAGTCTGAGCATTGTTCTGTACTGTTAGTAACTTTGTTACTATGGTTTCTATTACTGAATATTTAGACTATTGAAGATGAGAGTGGCATCTATAACATCCATGTGTTTGCTTTAGAAAGTATTATTAACATAGTCAAAAATATTTGTTAATTTGTATATGAAGTTAGAAATTGCATTGCACATGCAAAAGTTCTTTGAAAACCAAATAAAAACATTGAGTAAAAATAAACAGATGTAAATAAACATCAGTGCTTGCCAATAAGTCAACAATTCACCAGGGTAGCTAGGGCCACAAACTCAACTGAAGATATAACAAGAGGTAGAAAAGAAAAATAGGAAGGACCTGTCTTTTGAAACCACAAAGACCTTGAGTTTATTTCTTAAAGCACTTATACAAATTTTCAAGCCAGAATTCAAACAAAAAACAATGCAAGTATTCCAAGACTTGTTCTTGAGAAAACACTGAGCTGTTCTTAAGTCAGGCAGTGGGCAGCTTCACAATTATATCATGTACATTCTGTAAGCTTGAGCATTAAAATAATGAATTCTTTCCCAGAGGCTAATTAGAGTAGTCCCAAGTATGCATGTTCTTGCCATTGGTTTTAAGTAGTTTTTCATCCTGTAAGACACTTTAGAAAATCTCCTCCCTGCAGAGGAATGGTTGCCAAGTGTGAATTCATGTAGAGGAGCATGAATTCTTTTGGAAAGACCCATTTATTTGAGGCTTATTGTTAAAATAGGTGAAAGTCAGAAAAAAAGTAAGTGTCTCTTAAGAATGCATTCACTTTTACCTCACTACAAAAACCTCAGACAAGGAAATAAAGAGGCAGCTTTGCCGCCTCAAATATGTGTGTGTGTTGGGTAGGGGAGTGTTTGAGATTGTATCACTGTGGAAGCATAATCTACATATTGCTGACAATAATAAACATCCATCCACACCTTCAGCCTCTCCTCATTTTCATTGTGAAAACTGTTTATTTACATCTGCCTTTACACCTCTCTGGGACTCCAGGAAATTGTTTAGACACGAGAAAGATCAGGAGTTGTAGAGACATGCCTGGCCTCTGTAGAATCTACTGCAAGCAAGTGTTACCATCACTATGTAACAGTCCTACTAGCATTGAAGGAGATGCAAGCTGACTCTTCAAGAGAGGCAGATATAAAGAGTGCAGCCTGGGTCATCACAGTATACCCAGTGGCTCCTCAATTAAGAGAAATGAAATTTTATGCACAAACTTAATGATAATTTAAAATGATTTTTGATCATTTATTTCATACTTTTTCTGTTTGTGACTTTCAATAATAAAAATATCCAACATAAAAGACAAATATAAATAGCATGGAGACTCCCCAGAAATCACCTAGACTGTCCGTGTTGGTACTTGGCAGAGTTGCCACAAAAGCACAGGTTCTCCTTCTTTCATTCACTACAACTCACAGTCCCATTCCTAAAGAACAAGACTGGCAGTTTCACAAATGGACAAAAAAGTGAAACTGAGTCAACAGGGCCCCAGAAAGCCTCATCCCTCATCAGTGTTCTTTTACAACACTGTTTCTTTCCATGTCAGGGATCCAGAGCACAACAACTGAGCAAGGCATTTCATTTTGATAATTTGATATGAAGACTCCTGAATAGTCAAGGCAGAAAGAGGAACTAGCTTTTGTCTTGGACTTGGAAGAGGAGTTCCTCTCTAGGGAGCAACATGAAAATCCTGTAGTAAATTTTAGAGATGTGTGTGAAATATCAATGGTTATTTTAAAGTCTACTCTTAAAAGTGAAATGACAGTTTCTCTTCTCTTTGTAAGAAAATAGATACAGTTTATGCTATCTATTACAGGGAGCAGTTGGACTCCACTGCAAAAAGCTTCACCCGCTGGCTTTGTCATGAAGTTCTTGGTAGTTGTAAGAAACCAAAGGATGTCACATTCTTAATATGCACCATGGAGACTTGGAGTAAAAGAAAAACTGTCACTGAGATTCCTAATTAATCATCTATAGGACACTGAAGTCTTAAGTTTGATGTCTGTTTTCTCTTGGAGTAACACCATCTGTGCTGAGGCAAGGACAACAAACTGACCTGGAGTCACATGTATTTTGTCATAGAACACTGGACACCATAAAGTTTCACAAAATAGTGTGAAAATAAACAGTCAGTCTCAAGGTGAAAATCAAAGAGTTTCATACTGACTATGGTCAAGAGTAAAAATGAGTCAGACAGGTAAACTGCATTACATGTTTATTTTTTCAGATGCAGTTTATTAAGGGAATATAAACACAAACCTGTTGCAATTCATATGACTTGGAGACCTAGCATGGATATGAATATCTTCACAAGTGAGGTAGAAAGCACACTAGGACCACATATTCTGCAGACTGTCCCATAGGTCTATTAACCAGCATTCTAAATCAGTGACTCACAGGTTGAAATGAAAGTTGTTCCAAACAAGTTCCTGTGTTGCAGGCTCCTTACCCATAATTAGAGATGATGCATGTAAACTTGTGTAAAAGTTTATTGCTTGCCCACTCACCTTCACAAACTTTGTAATGCTGTGACTCTTTGATGCAGTTACTCATGCTGTGGAACACTTCAACCATAAAATTATTTTGTTGCTACATTGTAATTATAATTTTGCTACTGTTGAAGTTTGCAATTTAGATATCTGATAAGCAGATGGACTTTGCCAACCCTATAAAAGGGTCTTTCAACTGTCAAAGGAGTTTGGCCTCACAGGTTGAGAAACTCTGTGTTAAAGTATTACATGTGACCATAATCTAGACATAGAATTATGGGTGACATATCCTATCTTCACCTCTCATTAATTTTGGAGAATATATTCCATTAAGATTCTCACAACAAATTCACTAGAACAAGAGTTAAGAATATTCAATTACTACTTAAAGTCTGTGAACTATTTTCATGTCTGCTTTTAAAAACTTTTATATTTAATGTACTAGGCATGGAGTTTCTCCTCTAATAGGCTTCCCAAATCCTATCAAGAAGCATTTTATGAAGTAACAACAATATCACTGCTATGCAGGTGGGAATATCTTTCTTGTCATTTTAGGCTAATAGATGATAAAATTTCTGAAAATGTAAACCCATCAATACTTTTTTCCCCAGTAAAAATCAGAATATCATTCAGGAGTATTAAAATCTACCCAGTGGGCCAGTGAGTTTAAGTGGCGTGTAGAGACAGAAAGAGTTCTATATTTCCAAATTTGACTCCTATCAAGACTGGCTTTTCAGGGGCTTTGTTGTGCATACAATGTTATGGTTAAATCCTGAGAACCTGATATTCTTTCTGTCTTGTTTTTTGCTATTAATCTGCTCCTCAAGCTAATGATCAGGACAGTTATTTGACTGTACAGAGAAATCAAAACATGCTGTCTTGCCTAAGTTCTTGTTGTCAACAAGACATCCAAGTGAACAGAAGCTAATCTGACATTGTTTTCACATTTGTGTATCCTCCAGTGGTTTATATGTCAAGTTTTCAAAGTAGCAATGTAGAAAAAGCCAAAGTTTGAGAAAGCACAATTTGTTGATTGTTAAACAGATTTCAATTTAGGGTACTCAGGCTGGCAAGACCTGTGGGGACATCAAAGATGACTGAAACAGAACAAAAGACAACCAAGAATGACTTTATTGGGCTGAGCATTGCTCTTTTCCATTCTCTTTCTGTTTAATGGTGCCCAGGCTGGCCTTGGACTACTTATCAGCCTCCCTCTACATACAGAATAATAGAATCACTGACAGGTACCACCAGTCCCGGGTTATAGGCCACCTGAATGTAGAAAACTATACATCAGGGCTCTAAACCCTAGCTGGTCACCTGTACATAAAGGCCTCCAGGAGATGGATCAATGTATCTTTCTTATCCTAAAGAATTGCCAGTTCTTACTGTTCTGATAAAAATTGTCCAGTGATAAACTGTTTTTATTTTGTTAATGAGTCTCTGAGCTTAGCCATTGTTGTTTCCTTGTGTGTGTATAATAAGGTGGCAATAAAAGATTCTGTGTCACAACTTTGTATTTTCTGTTGTTATATTTATAAAAAAAAAACATAGGGAAGTCAAGACTAATCAATGGGTAAAGGGTAGTAGGGAATAAAATTGAAAATCTGAGTTGAACCATGAAACCTGTATAAGGAAGGGCAAGCCTGACCTCAACATACAGGTAATGGTAAGAATGTGTCATGTGCAACCATACACAAAATAATATAAACATACTTTAATGGTCTCATAATTAACTACTGTTTGAATGGAAAAACTATATACCCAATAGGGGAGAAGGATCTATTTTTTTTATTTATTGCACTTTAAAATATTTTTATTTGTAAATAATATAGAGCAATAATATTTGTAAATCAAATTTAAGCACACATGGACTGTGGGCAAAAAAATATGAAGTCACAGCACTAAGATATTTTAATAAGACAAACATGAAGACATTTTACTAAAATAGTTCCTAATGAATGAAGCAAGCAATGACATTAAGTTCAAGGAGTATGCAAATATTACCTCTTCAGAGTGAAGTATATGACAAAGTATCCAGTGTAAGGATTCATCTTCCTGCAAGCCACTAATCTTAAGTAGATGATATGCAGAGTTTAAAGTATGTCACAACACACAAAATAAACTCAACATTATTAAGCCCAGCCTGGCTTGGACCTGGAGAACTGACTATAGATTATGAGGGATGAAAGAGAACAAACACATAGAAACACATACACAGAAAGGCTAGGGTCATGTGGATTGTAAGTACATGATGGAGTTAAACTGACTACCACTACTACTGCAAACCTCATCATGTTATAATAAGTAGCAGTTCCTAGTTTTTGCATGCTCTAGGCAATAATTCTTGAATCCTCATTAGTACCTGAGGAAAAGGTAGTCATTCTGAGTCTGACCTGTATGGAGAAAGTGTTACTGTTTTTCCATGGAACTAAAATACTGCTTCTTGACATGGCTGTGTCCATGTCAACAATACACATTAACTCTGAGATTTCATCAGCTCTTTATATATTCAATCAAGGCTTCCTGTGCTCCAATCTCAGAATTTTCTGTTGTAGAAAGATTCCTCAGCCCTTTTGGGCCCAGGGTTTATAACCTGGTCCACGGCGGCTTTTGTCCCCCAAAGAAATGGATCAGAAACTTATATACTTTATACTGTTTGGCCCATATCTTAAGCACATTACTAGCTAGCTCTTTCATCTTAATTCAACCCATTTCCATTAATCTGTCTGCCACATGGCTTGGCCTGCGGGTCACCTGTGTTCCTTACATGATTCTTCTTTGGGGGTCTGATGGAGACTGACTAACTCCACCCTTCTCCTACCTGCCTGTCCTCTGATTCTCCACCAACTTCTACAGTGCTCTACATAGGCAAAACCAGTTACTTTATTTACATCATACAGAGAGCATTTCTGCCACATCTCCTCTTTTCTGTCTAATCAAAAAGGAAGGTTTCAATTTCCATATAGCAAGATTACAACAGAACAGTTCTTAAGCAGGAATTACAATCACAATATCCAGCCTATTTGTATTCACAAAATTAAAGAGAATATTCCATTATCTACCTAATCATTGTGAGTCTAAAGTTTCATATGTAATATACCTTTTAAACTAAAAAGAACTATACCTATAATTATTAAACCTTCAATCATATCAAAGACCACAGAAGGATATAATATTATCCAAATAAACAGGAAGTGCAAGCAACTTCCAAAGTCTAGAAAATGACAGAGATGACACCTGTCTGCCTAGACAGTCACCCAAAGTTCCTTTGTAACATTGGGGCATATATCTTCAGCCTTTATGGCCCAAACTCTCTGGCATACCTTTCAGTGATGCAGGAAATCTGTCACAGTCCATCAGTCGCTTCTTCTTGTGTTCAGAAGGATGCCTGGCAATTTTTTCTGCAAAGCAGGAACTTGAAGGACCATCTTAGCTTGTTTTGCCAAAGTTCAGAAGTCACTTTCCTATGGAATCTGCATGTCTAGTTTATACACTATGCTATCAAGCAGTCAGTATCAGAACAGTTTCTTGTCCAATGGCTAACTGTTGCCACAAAGTAAATTCCACATGAAGTTTCTTCAATGCCCATCATTTTCCTGAAATACATTGGTGCTGCCAGGAGCAGACCTGTCTTACTGTCCAGAAAAGTCTAAGTTCTTAAAATATTTTAAATGCCATATTCTGCATGTCTTTGAAGTGTTTGAAGACTACCTATCTAATTGAAATATATCTTTGCATACCTACAAAAACCTAACTAACATGACTATAAGTTTGGTTATAATAGATGACTATTAATTTGCATTTCTCAATTACACATTACAATTTTATATGAGTTACATCAGCATCATACCTTAATCAAGAGTAGAAAAATACAAACAACATAACAAAATTGACCTTAAGTTTATATCAATAAACCAAAATCCATTTTTCTTTTCTAATCATTCCTATATCATATCCTCCCCCCCTTTTCTTTTCTTTCTTTTTAAAGGGATTGAGTATGACCATTAACCATTTGTAATGAAAACAGACATTAATAAGTAATATTTTGGGGAAATTTGAAGTAGCTTTCTTTTACTACTTCCTGCTATCAAAGGACATTGTTGATCTCATGGGGTCTTGAAGCTGGCTAAACTCAGCTGGCATCTTGGAAGGTGATCTTCCCATCAGAGCATTTCAGGTGGCCTTGGTAAATGAAACCACATTTGACTAGAACCAATCCACAGGTTTTGATCTTCTGTGGAGACAAAAACAGAAACTCATTTCCCAAGCAACATATTCTTATAAACAGATTTCAAAGTCAAGATATCTTTAAAGTATATGTATTTGTTTAATTAAGCAGCCTTAGCAATCAATTGTCTTTCTGCAGTTAGCTCATTAAAAGTTAAAAAAAATTAAAAGAAAACACAATAACCATAATCCAGACTCTCTGTTTATTTGCCTTCTTTATGTGGCCTTTTTAAAAATCTTTATTTCAATTTCTCTTTCTTAAAGGGCTTTCTTTACCCTTTTTTCTCTCTCCCTGAAGCCTATGTGTATTTTTCATACATTGTACGCCGTTTAGAGTTTTTGTGAGTCTAAATCTGTTTTATTGAGAATCCTTAATCATTTTCTAACCCAAAGAGCTTTTAAAATGTTGGTATCACTTTAATTGCTGACTCCACCCCTTTTGGTAGCTTTTCAATAAGGCAGAGGAGCCCGCTGCATCTCTCCCTGCCAGCAACCAGAGTGGACTCAGGAAATGCTGCTACCAGAAAAACTGTTTTTGACGCTGTTTCCTTTCTGTTCAGTATAAGCAGAAACCTTAATTCAATCACACTTATGCCAAGCCTTCCATAAAACGTATGGATTTAAGCTGTGTGTCGCGGACACTCCATTTTTAAATTCAAGCCTGAACACCACGCTGTCTCTGTACCATAAATCAATTCAAATACGCAATTCAGAAAGCCACTTTTGGCTCTGTTTCAGTAATCTAGAATGCTTTTTAAGCTTTTTAAACTTTCTCAGGATTTATGCGGGTGTTTGGCCCACATTGGGAAGCCATGTGTTGTAGAAAGTTTCCTGGGCCCTTTTGGGCCCAGGGTTTGTAACCTGGTCCGTGACTGATTTTGTCCCCCAAAGAAATAGATCAGACACTTACATGCTTTATACTGTTTGGCCCATATCTTAAGCACATTACTAGCTAGCTCTTTCATCTTAATTCAACCCATTTCCATTAATCTGTCTGCCACGTGGCTCGGCCCGCGGGTCACCTGTGTTCCTTACATGATTCTTCTTCGGGGGTCTGATGGAGAAGGATCTATCTCATATTCACTTAGATTTCTCTATTGCATAACTACGTATACTGTGTCCTAAAAAATAAACTTATTAATCAGTTATGGTGGGCAAAAAAATACAGTCTAATCCTTGTGCAATCTATGAGTTATCCCTGACCAACAAATAGTGATGTATCCACCGTGTTACATGGAATTTTTTTTTAATAATCTCAAGATGATTGCTTCTAGTCATATGGGAACTATGTTTTGCTTTAATAATTATATTTTGTTTAATTGTAAAGTAGGTTTCTATGTGGGACCTTCATATCTTTAACTCTTTTTATTGGATGGTTTGCTTATTTTATGCCTTCAGGACTTTTATTATAAATATCAATCCTCTGTCAGATATAGAGTTGGCAAAGATTTTTTCCATTTCTATAAACTGACCTGTCAATCAATTGACTGCTCTCTGCTGTATATAGGCTTTTTAGACTCAATAGGTCCTAGTTGTCAATTGTTGATTTTATTTCTTGGATGATCACTTTTTTTGTCAATGTTCAATTGCTGTGAGTAGACACAATGACTAAAACAACTCGTAAAAGATACCATCTAATTGAGGGCTAGCTTACAGATTCAAAGTATTATTAATTTAACATCATTACAGAAAACATGTCAACAAATATGACACTGAAAGCTTTATATCCTGATCCACAAGAATCAAGGAGGAAGTACTGGGCCATATGTGGCCTTTTATAAACTCAAAGCCTATCTCTAATCACAAACATACTCTAAAGGCCACATTGACTGCATCAAAGCTACACATACTCTAACAAAAGCACATCCACCTATCAACATTACATACCCTAACACTTCCCTGAGATCTCATCACCTTGAAAATAAAAAGTGAATATATGAGCAAATAAGGATCAATCTCCTTCAAGCCCCAGTGCAGAGAGTTCTTACCTACTTTTACATAATTTAGCAAACTCCCTGAACATAGCATATTTCATAGCTTCAAAATATCTCAGCTTTTGGTAAGACATTGAGATATTTAAAAAATAGGGTTTAATGAGAGAGATACAAAGGCCAAGTTTCATTTCATATATGTGCACATCCATATTACCCCAAACAATTTGTTAATGATTCTGTCTTTTCTTCTGCGTTTATTAGTTTTGGTGTTTCCATGTTAGTCACACTGGTGAGCCTAGTTGCTTTGACAAAATCTGAAAAATAGTTCTGTGAAAGTAACATATGATTCTGTCTATGCTAATAAAATAGTCATTATTTTATACCTTTATGCAATAACTTAAGATTGGTTATTATACATTCACCATATTTACTCTTTGTACTCAGTTTCCATATGAATCTTAAGGTATTTTTCTGTCTGTGAAGATGTCGATCTGATTTGTATTTTATCTACAAATAGACATTGGTAGGATAAGCATATTCTCAATATTATTTCTATAAACCCATGTATATATGCATC
The DNA here is from genome assembly GCA_004025045.1 of Sigmodon hispidus. Lineage (NCBI taxonomy): Eukaryota > Metazoa > Chordata > Mammalia > Rodentia > Cricetidae > Sigmodon > Sigmodon hispidus. The sequence continues at coordinate 85,848 of PVIH01006418.1, forward strand.
ATCTACATTTAGTGTTTTGTTTGATTTATTTATTCAGAATTTAAAGGAAAATGTTAAAGATGAGAGAGATCTCTCAACCTACAGAGATGATTAACACCAAGTCTGATAATCTGAGGTCAGTCATTGTGACCCACATAGTAACAGGAGAGAAATGACTCCAAAATGATGTTCTCTGACTTCTACATGTGTGGCCATTCACATATGTACAAATACATATAAATATATAAGCAAAGATAAATGAAAATTTAGATGTCTTTTTATTAGTTCTCTATTTCCTTTTTGTTTTCTTTGTTAGTGGCTTGTTTCAATAGTTTGTTATAAGAATAGAAAGATAATGCAATATATGACTCTTGTAAAATAATTTTTGAGACAAAAAATTTTTAAACATAAATTACTACTAAAATTAGAGAAAAAGAAGTCCTGTTATAAAAAAAATGTAAGGTATAGGATGATTGATATTGCTTTTATAGAATGACAAAGGCAGTTTACTTTAAGTAAGTAACTGTTGTGAAATTGAACAACTGGCCAGAGATGATCCTGACATAAGGGAAGGTAGCAGAGACCAGGTACAACATGTTCCTGGAGACCTCAATTGAAGTGCCTAAATGCAAGTGTCAATTATACTTTGCTTCAACAAACAAAACTAAAGTAGAGAATAAAATAAAAGAAGTCCAAATATAGTACTTGAGGGAAGAACTAGCGTGCAATGGGATATCATGGAGATACTAAGTTATTCATAGAGTCAAATGGCACAGCAAGAACAACATGAAGCACCCCTATTTAAAACCAATTCATAAACAAGAAGATTATTCACTGTCGTTAGAATGAGTGAGACCTATAGTAGTCTCTATTTTAACACTGTATCTACCAATTCTCTATGGAAGTAGCCTATTAACTTGCTACTGCTGACTCATTTGTCATCTTATCTCCCCCTCTCCAAGACAAAGCATATTTTTATTTTCTCCATAGTCATGAAGAATCATTAAAGTAATATAATCACACTTCTGAATACACTGTAAGGTATCTGTCTCATACCTGCCTTATTTATAAAGGGAGAAAAATCCAACTAAACTCGTTATACTCATGTGATATCCAAGGTACATTTTTGGACAAAGGTTTTTGTCACAAACACTAACCAATATAATTGACTGAAGTAAAAGAATCTATAAAACTTACATAAAGAAGTTAATATAAAAATATTAAAAGTAGGAAGAAGTATATATATTATATGTACATAATATAAATACTTCACTGAAAACAATCTGAGAGATTTTGGCACATATCACTAAAAGTCTTGGCCATATTTCATCATTAGAGGAAAGCAACTGGGCCTTGCAGAGATGTGTTTTTGTTCCAGTTTGTAGCACCATGTGGGTGGACTACAATACCTTTGCTGACAGTAGTAACTGGCAGCATCTTCAGCCTCCATGCTGTTAATTGTGAGAAAGTAAGAGGTCCCAGACCCACTGCCCCTGAATAGAGCTAGGACATCAGAAGCCAGGTAGAATGTGCTGTAAATCAGCAGTTTTGGTGTGGCTCCTGGCTTCTACTGGTACTAGTGCAAGTAACTGGTGCTTATACTTGATCTCGCACTGCAGGTCCTGGTGACCTTCTCCCCTGGAGATGCAGCTATCGATGCTCGGAACTGGATGAGCATAATTTCCTCACCTGACATTATGATCAGAAAACAGAAGAAAAGAGAGAGAGGTTAGTAGAAATAGAGATACACAAATAACTTGATACCATCCAACATTTAAAAGAAAAAAAAATAAAACTTGGTTTATTGAAGAGTCAAGCTTCCCAAGGAGAAATAATATTTGTTCTGAAATAATAATGGTTTCTGAACACAGGGACTGTCTTCCCTGTGACACTAATTAGCATGAAGCTAAAAATCTGCACCCAAAAATTCATTTTCTTTCCCAATCTCAATGTCAGGCTAATTACTGTTCTTCTGCAAAGTACATTACTTTAAAGCAACTATGAGCCACTTATGATTTCTGAAGTTGAAATATGCAAATATGAAAATATGGCCTAGGCAGATCTTGGATTATACATTCATGCAGTCCTTTATTTAGAATAAACCTGGGTAACCTAGAAAACAATTTACTTACAGATACTACACTAATAAAAGGGACATTTATTGCTTTTCTTTTCCTCTTGTGGTGAATAGTCCTGACCCAGAGTATTGCCCATTTATTTCTCTAAGACCTGGCTTAATTTGATTCTCTAAGCAAGGCAATTTCTACTGAGAAGCTTGGGGAATATTTCTCTCATGATTTAAGTATGTTGACGATGATTGTTTATAATGTACATGAAAAGCATTTTGCACATCATTTGCTTCCCTGTATTACTGGAAGCTGCTCAACTGAGATCTTCACCCATTCAAATTTAACTAACATGTTAACTTATTTCTCTCCAATCAATTCTGGTAATATTAATACAAAAAATTAACAGAGGAAAGGAATCTTGCTAAATCAGAGAAGAGTGTTTGTAGATAACAGTTCTTGGAGAATTGCTTCCCTCTTTGAAGACCTTTACTTTTCTGGATCTCCAGGATTAATGGGTGGTGAGCATGTTCTGTGCAAGACAACTCTAAAAATAATGAACAAAGCCTTGGGAGTCTTTCTAGGGGCCAAGTAGATCAAGAACCCAAGGACTTCTTATTTCCTAGGGTTACAGTAATTTTAGTACTAAGGCTAGTGATACGGACTGAATAGACATTTGTGGTGCCCTCTTCTGGTAAAATGGCAAAATGAAGACAGTTTTGTGTATTGTTATTTTTGCAATCCAGAAGTAAGATACACTCATAGAGATCAACATCAAATACTGGTGTACTTAGAAAAAAATGTTGCAAACTCCAGAATGGGGCTGTTCTTTTCTCTAAGTGGTCAGAGACTAAAGAATAAATAATTTCCATGTAGTAACACACATGCACACATACTCCATTATATGTATATGCATCATATATCAGTGAATAAGTATTTAATACAGCTGAAAAGAGTTCAAAGTGTATGTGCTCTTATGAGATCAATAAGTCCATATTCTTAAATATTATGAACTTAATGACTTTTTTACCATGAGGTTACAACCAGCTGTAATGATATACAACTTAATTAGGGCAACAAGACACTAAATCATTTAATATAAATTTTTAATAAAACAGTTTTTAAAATATCTTACATAGTTTTAAAAAATGGCACACTATGGATGTTGGTGTTTCTTCTTGTGAAGAAGAAGTGACTACATGTGAGCTTTAGATTATTGTTGATACTCAACATCAAAAGAGAATAGTGATGCCCAATACCACAATGTAGTGAAAGAAAAGTATTTACAATATTAATTTAAGTACCTATGGAAGTTCCAGTACTTTGTAGCTTTATGAAGAAAAAATTTCTAAGAAGAATGACTTAATATAGTACCATAATAAGTGGAGACCAGGAAATTCCACAGAGGAGAGAAAGTGCAGGCTGTTTTTATATAAATGTCAATGAATATTTACAGAACTTGTATTGTAATTGTAGTAGCTTGCCTAATATCTTCATTCTGAGATATTTAAAAATGTTTAAAAACGTGAGTGAATATTCTCTCTAAAGATGTATAGCGATGTGGCTAATCTGGTTATACCATATTAGATCCAGAGGCATCTAATCCTAAGTAGCTAGTATAATAAAGGAGACCTTCTTGTAGCTGGATTTACTATTGTTTTCCACAGACTTCTAGGTAATGTACATGAAGAAAAACAGAAACAAGTCTCTAATTACTGGCTCTATCATTTCAAATCTAACTGACCTAGTTCTTGACAGTCTTCTCTGAAATGCTGCACCTACCAGAGTTGTTATTTTTAAATTTCCAGACAGAAGACAAACTGTGAAGTAGAGACTCTGTATCTACAATCAACATAATTTTTCCTATATTGAAATATAGATCTCTTTTTTGTTAAATTGGCAATTTCGTCAGATTTTTAATCTTTAATCAGATGTAATAATTAGTTTGGTTTATTTTATATTTTTTTTGAAATTATAATATAATTATATAATTTACCCACTTCTTTTGCCTCTTTCTAAATACTGCCATGTACCCTATTTGATTTTTCTCAGATACATTCTCTGTTTTTAAAGTTGTTATTATATTATCAAATACATAAACACAATTTGATCACTCCACATAGTGTTTCATATATAATATACAACTTACATTAGTAACAGATAGAGATCATTATATAAATAACTGATAAAAATGCAAAAGTCAGAAAATCATACAGTGTTCACTTGCAACTGACACATCTACAATTCAGTGCCTACACATATGTCTTAGGGTTATTGAGGTAGAGGGAATGGGAATGCTGTTAAAGGAACAGGCAGTTTTATTTGAGATATCTTCTAGAAATTTCATGGATGCTTCATCCATGAGCTTTAATTGTCACTGCCTAACAAGGCTTGAAGCATGTACATACAAACATAGATGTGGAAAAGTTTGAAAAGAATCCATCATAGACAAAGAACAAGGAAAATGGGAGAATGCTAAGGTGAGAGAAATGGTCTTACATGAGAAAGACCCACCAATTAGTCTACAATATCAAGAGGTAAGCAACATGGGATTACATTATATGTGCTTTCTGCTTCCTATTGCCTCAGAAGGTAAAAAGACTGAGAATTGTTTCACTTGGAAGGTGACAGAGGGATCCCAGAGTGTCTCATCCTGCTACGTATGCTCTTTAAAAATTTGTCTTCTAGGTAAAATGATCTGTATATGGAGAACTTCAAAAAAATACATTGCTATTAAATTTCCAAAATAATTTGGTAAGTCCCTATTGATGAATACAACATACCCTTTTGACAGAAGTCATAATACATGTTTTGGACCAAGTAGCTTTTAATAACAGATTATAGTTGGCCAAAACACACTTTATGAACCCTTCTTATTATATATATGTATATATATACATATAAATATATCTTTCCATGTTTTTGATTTTGATTTTTTTTGTTTTCTTGTCTACTTTGGTCAGTGAAGATCCTTTATTATTGGATGGAAGTAAATAGAGAAATGAGTGAATGACTCAGAATGATGATATAAACAAGAAACTGGGTGCTTAAGCTGAAATTGGACATCTAAATTATGCTCTCACAACCAAGGTTCAAAAACTATAATGGAAATGGGACAGAACAAATGGAAAAGCAAGAAAATGGGAAAGTGTGCTGTGAAATTATATCATCTGAGCATAAATTTCCCATTTCTATCATTAACTTAAGTTTGCAGTTGTTATCTTTAAAAGATTACAGAATACCATGGTAGTCAATCTCTAGTACCCACCACATACAAGCAGTTATTGATGTGAGTACTTGCTACAGAAGCAGAAACATTCTTTTTTTAAGAATGTGGCTACTAGTAGCATCCTATGCTTTAGAAGATGTACAAAGTTTAACTTAAGTATTGTAAAGTCTCTCTGTATATACAATGTGATTAAAGTTTCTTCATAATAACACATCTTTATAAAAACATTGTGATGATGCAGACTTCAAGCTCCATGGCTGTCTCAACAAAACAGAGTTACAGTGCTAAATATAGATCCATCAAGAGTCTCTTTTCTGATGCAAAGAAATTGAACCACTTGACTCCTAAGCTGCTAATCTTTTGGGTTTCTGCAAGAGTCCCTAGACTTCTTCCTTGATTGCTTTGTTTCAGAAGCAGTGGTTCTGTGAGAGACTTTACTCTCTCTCCTTCAGCAGTGTCTGTGCTGAAGGTATGACAGAGTAATATTGTCAACATTACTGTGAATTTCTTTCCACAGTGCTGAAATCTCAAACTCAAACCTCCTCTCTATACTCTCTCCTTAAAGAATAATATTCTACTGGTGGATTCTGGGGAGAAAGGAGTTATCTTTTCAGTTATGTGCCAGTGGCAAGATAACTAGCTTAAAATTTATGGGGCTACAAATCCATGATCAAGTAGATAGATGTCCCTGGTTAAAATTAATCAATTTTAATGATAAAAAGGAGACAATGATATGACAAAAATAATTGCAAGGAATAGGAAAATTTTAATCTGAGAAGGGAATAAGAAAACAGAAAAAAAGGCTCTATGGTTAACTAGTGGCTAGCTAGTGATCTGACTCTGCCCTCTGGCCTTCAGGCAAGCTTTATTTCTTACAGCATATACAAAGTATCACCATATGATGTTAATAGTGAGTTGATGAGAAATAGTACTCCTTGCCAAAAAAAAAAATTGGGATTCTCATTAGACCATAAAATAAATAAAACATGAGTAATTTCATTAATATGCAACAATCTTTAATAAGTGATCAAACAAAGACCAAACCTTTTTCTCTAATATGCAAATACATTGGTGCTAGGAATTTATTCAGAAACTGTATATGATATTTTGTTTGTGTTTTGACAAGTAAAGCTTGCCTGGAGATCAGCTAGTAGAGCGAGCCACTAGTAACCATAGAGGCCAGGCATTAGTAGCAAACATCTTTAATGTCAGCACTTGGCAGGAGGAATTAGAAAGATCTGGAGTTAAAGGACACCGAGGGCTACCCAAAATGTAACCAGTCTAAAAAAGAAAAAGATGAGGGCAATAGTAGCTCATACCTTTGAACCCAGCACTTAGGACATAAAGGCTTTAATTCCAGAACTTAAGAGGTGCACACATTTATCCTTGCACTGGGGAGGTGAAAAGAGAAATATAAGGCCAGTGGAGAAAGGATTTTGGCTCTCTGTCTTCTCTAAAATTTTGTAGAGGATAAAACAAAATGGCAACCAACAGAATGGAAAAAAGATCTTCTCAATCCTACATGTGACAGAGGGCTGATCTCTAAAATACATGAATAATTCAAAGAACTAAACATCAAATCCCAAATGACCCAATTAAAAGTGGAATACTGATCTAAATAGAATTCTTAACAGAAGAATCTCAAATAGCTAAAAGACATTTGACAAATTGCTCAACAAATGTTTTTTTCATTCAATTTGGTTATATGGTTATATAAACATTTATAGTTTTTCGTATGGTGAACCATCCCTGCCTTTCTGGAATGAAGCCTACTTGATCAATTTGGACAACTTTTATTATATGTTGTTGTAATCACTTTGCCAGAATTTTGTCGAGTATTTTCATACCGATGTTGATGAGGGAAATTGGTCTGTAATTCTCTTTCTTTGTTGCGTCTTTGAGTGGCTTGTGTATCAAGGTGATTGTGGTCTCATAAAAAGAGTTTGGTAACGTTCCTTCAGTCTCCACAGTATGAAACAGTTTATTGAGTATTGGTATTACTTCTTTGAATGTCTGATAGATTTTGCAGTAAGACCATCTGGACCTGGGCATTTTTTATGTTTTATGTGCTGCTAAGACTTCTGGAGAACATGATGATTCTAGTGTGTTTCAGTGGCATTCACCCTCCCTCATTTTTTCTTGTTTATTCCCTTTTATAGGATAACAATTTCATTCAGGCACATTTTTTTTTCACACTGTTGAAATAGAGGACTGCTTCTTAGCCTATTTCTAAATATCTGATTGGTAATAGAATAACTTATTTTCTGAGTTTTACTGCTAGAAATCAGTTTTATGAATACACAGAGAAAAACATGAGTATTCAAATAAAATCAATTTTCAAAAAAAGAGAAATTGCTTAACATCTTTATCCATCAGGAAAATGTGAATCAAAACAACTCTGAGAAACCATCTTATACCTCCCACAATGGATAAGATCAAAAACACTGATGACAGCTTATGTTGACGAGGATGTGGAATAAAGGTAACACTTTTCCACTGTTGATGGGACTGCAAATTTGTTTAGCTACTTTGAAAAATCAGTATAGTGGTATTTCAGGAAAGTGGGAATCAACAGGATTGGGCATATACCCAAAAGATACTCAATCATACCACAAAGTCCTTGCTCAAATATGTTCATATTAGCATTATTCATAATAACCATAACCTAGAAACAACCTAGATGCCCCTCAATCAAAAAAATAGGTGAAGACTATGTAGTAAATTTACACAATGGAATATTACTCATGTAAAAAACAATGACGATATGAAATCTGTACACAAATAGATGGAAATTTAAAAAAAATTAAGTCAGGTATTCTAGACCCAGAAAAACAATTGAGGGATATACTCACTCATCAGTGGACATTAGATGCCCACCGAAGAATAATCAGTTTACAATCCACAACTCTAGAGAAGCTAGGTTAAAAAAAGGACCCTAAGAGAGATATCCATAGAGGGCCCTAGGACCAAGAAACAGTTAAGAGTTTCTGGAGGGTGGGTAGAAGGGAGGGGCAATGTGAAAATGAGAGAGCAGGATAATTAAGTTGGGAAAGGGACAGAGAAGGAGAGCATTAAAAAATATTTATCTTGATAGAGGAAGTCATTATGGGGTTAGAGAGAAACCTGGTGCTAGAGAAATTCCCTGGAATTCACAAGGATGACATAAGCTAAGACTCCCAGCAAAAGTGGAGTGGGTTCCCAAACTGTTTTTCCCTGTAATCAGATTAGTGATTACCCTAATTGTCATCATATGACCTAAATCCAGTAATTAACTGAAGCAGATGGAGTACTCCACAGTCAAGCATTGGTCTGAGCTCCTAGAGTTCAGCTGAAGAGAAAGAGGAGGGATCATATGAGCAAGGGTTTTTCATGATCATGATGGCAAAAAGTCCTGAAATAGCTGGCCCTATTTAGTGGAAACTCATGAACTCTGCACTAGCAGCTGAGGAACCTGCATGTGTCCAAATTAGGCTCTCTGAATGTAGGGGACAGATGTGTGGCTTGATCCATTGTGAGGCTTCTGGAAGTTAGACCAGGACTCATCCAGGGTACATGAACTGGCTTTTTAGAGCCCATTTCTTTTGTTGTAATATCTTGCTCAGCCTTGATGCAATGGGGAGGTGTTTGGTCCTGCCTCAATTTGATATGCCAGACTTTGATGATTCTTCAAGAGAAGCCTTGGGTGGGAGGTGGAAAGGGGAGAGGGAGCTACAGAAGAAGAGGAGGGGGCAAATTGGGTTGGTTAGTAAAATGAAAACAAAAATGTTCAAATACATTTTAAAAAGAAAATAAAAGAGAGGCGGTAAATGATTGTGGCTGTTCCTGGGTTTCTCTCTTCTTTTAGCTTTATGTCAATATCTGATTCCTTGTTTTTGTTAATAAGACCAAGTAAGTTCCTGATGGGCAAGGGAATAAGGATTACAGGGATAATTCCCACAGTGATGGCTGTCTGGAGCTCTGGGGAGCTCACTGTCTCAAGAACAGCCACTAGCTAACCATCTGGAAATGGAGCTAGGCCCTCTAATGGTAGGCAACTGCAGTATGTCCAGCCTCCAGTGGAGGGATCAGACTGTTTCTTTGGGGGGCTGGCACCTTGGAGTCGATTTCCTACAGAAGAACACCTAACCCAGTCTTGATATTAGGAAGAGAAAATTGAATTTGCCTAGAGTGGATACGCCATGCTGTGCTGACCCACCTTGGGACTTGTTGTTCATTTTGGTGAGGCAACAAGTGGAACAAGAGGTTAGGGACGGGGGAGACTGAAGACTCACTGGGAGGGATTGGGAGGAGGGAAGGGAAGGGGAGTAAGAGGATACATGGATGAAAAGGCTTTATTTTATAAATAACAAGAAAAAGTTAAAGATCCCTCACCCAAGAAAAGAAAGAAAAAAAGAAGCCATAGTGTTAATTTTCTATTTTTTCTTTCTATCTTTTGAGTATGTGTGTATGGAAGGGGGTGTATATATGGAAATATAAGTGAGTATTCATTATCTCATGTTCAGAGACTATAGGAGAAGAATGTCAGAGGTCTTGATCTATCACTCTATACCTTATTCTCTTGAGATAGACCCTCTCCTGGAACAAGGCCATAAATATCCAGCAAAGGCATGTACTGTGGACCCAATGCAGCAATGTTACTGACCTAAGGATGGGTCTGAAGTATTTGAATTCAAGTCTCCATTCTGATACAGCATGCTTTCATAGATAGTGAACCATCTCCTCATTCCCTTATTTTCTATTTCTTGTAAAAATCTATAGCAAAATTTTTTGGGCTGAAATGATGTGTTAGTACTTAAAGATTCTTGTCATTTCCAGAATGGGAAAGCTATTTAAAAATAAAAGAAATAGATGGACTAGAGAAATTATTGAAAGGATAGAGTCCAGGGTTTATTTCTAGAGGACTCAGTTGCAACTCAAAACATCCACAAGGTTAATCATAATTCTTTCACTTTCAGTTCCAGGAGAACTGAGGTCCCCCTTTGAACTTCACTGGTATTATAAACTATTGTTTAGAGTTAGTGTACAACAGAGGTACATGCACAGAAAATGCCCAAACATATAAAATAAAATAAACAACAACAACAAACAGACAAAAGTGTCATTATGTATGATGTTAACTTTTGCTATAATAAAGTAAATATTTTAAATAAATGCCACGAATGTTTAAAAGAAGTAATTTTATTTAAAATAACTATCATAGTATATCATCTGGCTTAATGTGGAGGACAAACTTGAATATCCTGAGTTCTGTTTTAAATGGAGGAGGAAACCTGACATCAGAATATACTGGAGATCCTTCTGTGATGAAGATGTAAATGTAGTTTTGTCTGCTATTAAATATTCTCCTTTCATCTCACAGATGACCAATTACCTATAAAATAAAAAATAGAAAAAAACAAGAATGTTAGTATAAAATTTATAATGTTTTTCTCCCACTGTCCCACACCAGACTTCCTCTGAAATCAAATCTATGACTATCCTAAGTATTATAGAATGTTCATCCAGGAGCTGATGGAAACAGATGCAGAATTCCACAGCTAAACTCTGGGTTAAGATCCTGGAGTCATGTTGAAAGAAGAAAGAATGGCTTATACAATCAAAGGGGTGAAGATAATGATGGGAAAATGCACAGAGACAACTGACCTGAGCTACTGGAAGCTTACTGACTCTGGAATGACAGCTGGGGAATCTGGATTGGACTGACTGAGGTCCGTTGAATATTGATAGCAGTTGTGTGGCTTGAGCAGTTGGTGGGGCCTCTGGCAGTCCCTAGTTCATGACCTGGTTTGTTGGAATCCATTCTCTATAGAAGGATACCTTGCTTAGCCTTGATACTGGGGGAAGGGGGTGAATCCTGCCTCATTGTGATATTCCAGACTCTGTTGACTATTCCTGGAAGGCTTTATCCTTTTGGAGACATGGATGCTAGGCATGCGTGGGAGGAGTTATGAAATGAGTGGGAGAAGGAGAGAGAAGGGGAAATGTTATTGGTATGTAATAAAAATTCTTTTAACTAAAAATGTCAAAAAATAAAACATAAAAAATTATTAATATACTGCTTGGGACATAGTAATCAGCCCAGGTTGGCTTGGAGATTTTATTTTTGTCTAGTAAACTTGGGGCCATACAAGTTACTATCCTAAGAAATGGTTTTTATATGTGTGTATATTTTAAAAACTGATTTATGGATCTGATGGGTGAAAATGGTTATTAAAGGAAACTATCAATGATGATCAAATTTTTTTAAAAAAGTGTTCATAAAAGATAATTCTGTCCTGTCATGATTTATCAATCATGACTAAAAGATATGCAGGAGAAAGTGAAACACCAAAACAAAAATTGATATGATTGATGTTTTGGTCCCAAAACACATTTGGTAAGATTGATGTTTCACAATATCATGAATCTATCCCTCCTTACTGAATTATGTATAAATAAAGTCTCTGGGTGCTAATAAATCAGGTCGCAAGATTCTCTCTGTGACTATGCCTGACTCGTTTCTTCCCTTAACAGTGCCTTAAATCCTCTGCTGATCTGCTGTGTCTGGCCTAAATCAAAGAACCCTTTGAGCCTTCAGTATCAGAGGGGTGGTGCAAAGGCATCTAACACAGAGGACTGATCAGCTATAGCTTTCATTGTATCTTCACTATGAAAACAACCACTTATGGACTATTTAACCTACATTTTATGCTACCTAGAAGAGAGATCGCCATTTACTCAGCAAGAAATGAATGACCCTTCCAGGAAGTGATCACCATTTAGTTTCTGGCCTGTGCAAATCTACTCATTTGACTGTTTTATTTTTTTTTAACTCAAAGGTTATCAGAGACCAGTAGCATGGTTTTGCTGAGCTTGACTAACATTGAAAGTACAGCCTTTTACATTATTGTGTCAGTGGGACCATAGGACTGCCTGCTCCCTGCCCAGGGAGGGGATGGGGAGTTGTGGAGAAGAAAAAATGACCTGATGTGGCAGGAGGGGGAAGGGACCTTGAATAAGGATATATAGGGATGAAAAAGAAAAAATTCAGAGGGAAAACTGAACACGAAGTAAATATATGTGTAGTAATCTTATTTGCATTATCACCCTTGATAAGTCATACTTACGATTTTTATCCTCTTCATAGTTATTGTTAACTTTTCAGCATTTTTAATTCATTTTACTAATTTTCTTGATAAATACAAAATAAATAAAGAAAGACAGAAATAAAAAAAAATAAAAAAGTACAGCCTTTTAAATAATTAGCTCAATTATTATTACAAGTAGTAAAATCTAATGTGAAGACTTTGAATTCCATTTAGACTTATTCTGCTTTTATATTCTTTTTTTTCTGTTTGAATGTTGTTTGAAAACATTACAAGCCTGCTTCACAGTAAAAACCTGGAAAAATTTTGAGAAGCTCTTTTCATTTATCACTGTAATCTAGACATTCAATCTTAAGGTTTGTGGACACTAAGCATTTTATCTACTGAGCCACCTCAACAGCCAAATATATCCAAAACACAAATAATCAAGCTATTAGTTCTGTTTTTCCAAAGAACATAGATTCATAGAAGCCCTTTTATTATAAGGACAAGATTATTTTCATCTATGTGACTATTAACTTGGCAGCAAATAAAATTTGATATATAGAAAGAGGCTGGTGACTGATTACTATTGTGTGTGTTTTTGCCACTAAATGTGTAATAATGAATGCTTATCATAACTATACAATGAGAAGAAGTCTATGCCTCCAAATAACAAAGTAGCATAAGGCCTCACAACTTCTCTGCAGTCCAAAAAGTCAAGGTCAAGACAAACTATACTTAAAGCTTTGAGAAATATGGTATAACACAGGGGAAAACTGAGGAAAAACACACAGAAGAGAAACTTATCTAATTTTTTGTTGGAAAAAATATGATCCTCATTGTCCTGGAGTGACTCAGAGAATCATAATGTATTAATTCATGTTCTAGAGTTGAAGAATAAAAGCAGTTATTTTACATTTTTTATTATTATATTTTATGGTTTTGTGTATTTTCCTTGCATGTATATTTATGTAATGAATTCTTGTCATACCCAAGGAAGCAATAAACGGGTGTTGATTATTGTAAAAGTGAAACCACAGATGTTTCGAGCTGCCCTGTAGATGTTGGCAGCTGGACTCAAGACCTACAGAAAAATGGGCAATGCTCTTAACTGCTCATTAACTCTCCAGTCTTGTTAGGAGAGATTTTTGTTGAAGTTTCTACAGTCACTAAACAGCAAACAAAAGGAGAATATTTGGAAAGTATTAGGAAATGGCAGAATAGAGGGTTTGATGTAATAGCTTAATTGGAAATAAAAATTGTATACCATAAATGCAGTAAATCCTATTGAGTGGTTGAACACAGATAAAAATTTGTAGGCTTTCTAATGATAAATTTACAAATGATACACATTTACAAATTGCTATGGGTGAATTGAAATAGACTTGATGATAGAATCCACTGCTGTGGGATGAGCTTTCTGTACCCTGTAATTATGTGTTGCTACCCTTGGTTAATAAAGAAGCTGCTATGGCCTATGGCAAGACAGGACACAGGGAGGTGAATAATCTAAGCAAAGATAAAGAAAAATGAAAGTGGAGTCAGGTGTTCGTCTAGTGGGAGTGGGATCCAAGGAGTCAGTCCAAGATGTTTCTGATCTCTAGCTGTTCAGTGGTTGTGGCTTCCAGCTTGGGCATGCTTTGCTTTTTTCTTGGTTGTTGGTTGGTTTGTTTATATAGAGGCCCCTAATGAGTGAGTACATCTTCTGCTTCTTGAGGTTGTGGTGAGAAAACTGGATCTGCCAAGAGTGGAGGCTGAACTAAGCAATATTGGGTCAGCAGGATCTTGGGACTGCCTGCTGCTTGCCCAGAGAGGGGATGGGGAGTTGTGGAGAAGAGAGAATGACCTGATGTGGTGGGAGGGGGGAGGGAACTTGAATAAGGATATACAAGGATAGAAAGTGTGACTTCTTTGTTTATAATAGTAAAATATAAATAAATAAATAAATAAATAATTAGTAAATAAATAAATCAGAACACAGATGGAAAAAAAGGTGGAGTCAGGGAGACACAATCCAGCTACCCTAGAATAAGATGTGACTGTGCTGGTAAGCCACCAATGATGTGGCAATACAAAAGTTAATAGAAATGGGTTAATGTAAGATGTAAGAACTAGCTAGTAACAGCCTAATACATAGGACAAACAGTTTGATATTTATGTTTAGCTCTGATTGGTTATTTTATCAGTGGTGAGACATCTGGGTTCTACCAAGCTTGAAGACCTAGGCTCAGACCCTCCTATTCACATGATAGAATGAGAGACCTGATTCTCTCAAACTGTCTCTTGAACTCCCGACATATGCAATTATAATAAAACTTGCTAAAATATTCTGTTCTTATGTATGCTTTGCATGCATGTGTATCTGTGCATCATGTGGGTTCCTAGTAACAGTACAGTCCAAAAGTGCCAAGAAAAACAGCTATCAGAAGCTCAGAGAAACTAGATAGAAGATAAGGAGTCAGTGAACTACTAAACACACAGACACATGGGAAATTTATCAGCAGAGCAAAGCCTATTTCTCATTTTATATTTTTCTTTCTGCTGTTTCTACTCTGTTATTTTCTATTTTGTTCTTTTACCTAGTTGTCTTCCTTTCTCTTTTTTTATGTTATTTTCCTTCTTCTACTTTTTTTATTTTTCTCTTATCCATTTTATACCCCAAGAAATATTCCTATGTAAGAAAATGATTTTTAAAGAAGTCCTGTTGTAGTTAAAAATTTTTCTTTGTATTGATTTTCCCACGATAACATCTTCACCCTAAATCAAAAATTCTTTTATAATTAATTAAATATATTTTAAGAAAGCCACGTACTTTTCAGATAGTTCCTGTGGTACTGGCATGTAGCTATTTGTAGATTCAGTGTAGCAGATTTCTATAAAACTTTACTCAAATGGTTTTAGTAGCCATTTTTTTTTTTTTACACAGAAAGGATAATTTGAACTTATTTCAAAACTTTGTATTTTCAAGGTACATACTGGAGTCTGTGATTAATTCTGTAAGCTAATTGACCAAGTAACTCGTCTGACCTTAGGTATAGGGAGATAGTTTTTCTTGATCATCAGCCTGTTGTTTTATACAGGCAGAATTCATGGGTCTGTAATTCATGAAATGTTCTTCTTCTTATATTGTATCTTTACAAATCTCATATGTAACAAAAGAAAAGGTACCTATTAGCTTGTTTTGCCTTTTGTAAACTGCTTATTAGAGAAATTTGCAGAATGAAATGTAGTATTTTAAAATCATCTTCACTATATGTTAAGACGTGAATTTTTTTAGACTGACTCATGAAGTTTAACCAAGCATCATTGATGTTATAGGGATCATCATTATGTTCTGCAAGTAAATTGGAAAGGGAGAAGAGGGATTTTCCCATAAAGTAATCACATTCTATTAGATACAATGTGATACTTTAAAATAATAATCACAGCATGACAAATACAGCAAAGATATGGCAGCAGGAAACAGGAGAAAGCACAGCAGAAGCAAGGTGAAGTCTGTAAACAATTCCTCTGGGGCTTTGCTATCTGGTGGGTTATTTCTCATGATATCACTTGTGACTGCAGCTCCCCTGACATGACAACTAACACAGAAGAATGTTATGGATACCCATGAACTGGAGTTACAGACACTTATGAGTGATCATGTGGGGCCTGGGAATTCAACCTTAATGCTATGCAAGAGAAGCAAGTGCTTTTAAGAAGTTTCATGTGTCCAGGCACCTGTAATAAAATAGTTTTAAAAGAAACAGTGTTTTCTTGTATATAGACACAACAACATTCAGTATAATATAAAACAGCAATAGTGAGAGGTCATCACAAAAATTTTTAATCAATTTGCATTTCTGATAAGCATGTTCTAATTAATTGTTCAAATGAAACAATTCCTTATGTATAGATATAATGTAATGAAGAAACAAAGGGCTTCATACTGTATTTATATTCACTTCTGTACTGAAAAAAAATATGAAAATACATTTTGTAATAAACTCTAACAGTGAATATGGTCTTCAGTAAAATGTGAAATATTCTGGTTAAGTTTGGGACAACTAGATATGGTTCAGCTGTGTTATTATGATAAACCATGCCTGCATCCGTGCTCTGCTCTGCCCAGGCAGTGATGATTTGCATGTATACACTCATAGCTTCTTAATAGCCTTGTCACACGCTGTCAAAGATTCAGTCAATATCACATCACAGAACAGACATGAAGGTTCCTTCTCAGCTTTTCGTTTTCCTGCTGTTCTGGATCCCAGGTAAGAAGGAAAACTATAGTAATTTGTTTTTCCCTTTGTAATCAATGTGAACTGAAACTTTAGAGAAGTCTTTTCTATCATGACTAACAATGTATAATGATTGTATGTTTCTGATCTCAGGCATGATATGTGACATCCAGATGACCCAATCTCCTTCCTTGACTGCATCTCTTGGAGGCAGTGTCACCATTACTTGCAGGGCAAGTCAAAGTGTTAGTAATTGGTTAGCCTGGTATCAGCAGAAACCAGGAAATTCCCCTAAACTACTCATATACAATGCAGTCAATTTAGAATCGGGAATTCCTTCAAGGTTCAGTAGCAGTGGATCTGGGACATATTTTACTCTTGCCATTAGCAATCTGCAGCCTGAAGATGTTGCTACTTATTACTGTCAACAGTCTTGGAGTACTCCTCCCACAGTGATACAAGCCATGACATAAACTACTGAAGGATTTAGCAGTCACCAGCTGGCTCTCTTAGTGCTCCCATCTGTGAATATATTTTTTGCAAAGCCAATAAGACTGAGAAAGTCACAGTGACATTAAGGTACAGCTGTCTAGAGAGCTAGAGTTTCCTTTGCCCCACGTGTCTTTTTTCTTCTTAGTCCCAGATGCAGTTTTAAAGATATTTGCATAATGTGGTTAAGATTAGTATATTGGGAGTCATGTGGCAAAACCTCTATAGATATTTGTAGAAGCTACTTTCTCATACAGAATTGTAATCAGGATTTTAGTCTCTGGATGGCTTGTCAGGTGCCTAGTTTGTGTCTGAAATATCCCCTAAGTCTCAAACGTTGAGTTATTTTATCTAGCTTTCCACAATGTTATGGGACTTTGAAAATCTTTTGTGTTTATACTAGGTAGAAGAATAAGTTCAAGGCAATCAGATTTTTATAAGGATATTGTATACAGCCATTTATACTCCTGTAATCTTATTTCACCATGATACACTCATTGAGAAGCCCTAATATATCTTTCATCAAATTATTACCTGTAATTCCTGAAAACACTAGCACAAATAATATGTCATTCCTAACCTTTCATATATCTTGTATTTTCACAGTTGTAGAGAAATAACTAATGAAAGAGCTTTTTTATTTCAAAGAAGGTGATGCTAGAGATAGATTTTTTTTTCTGTTGCTTCTTCAGAGTACAGCTTTTCTAAGGCAGAGGTTAGAGTGCCTGCTCTTCTAGAGAGCCCTGGAAAACATTCAATACTGATTTCATTTAAGGGAACAAAACAACTACAAGGAAAAGTAATCTGGCAAATAACTGGTAGGAAAACTTCAAATTATTGATGTTTTTAAAGTTCTGTTTGGGATCTGTAATAAATCACATGTGGGATTTTGCTATAAAAATTCAGTAAGGAGTCAGTTGACTGAATTCAGAATTGGTGTGATCTAAAAGAAAAATATGATGATATCCAGTTCCTATGTGATTGCTTGCTAAGAGCAATGTGAAAAAAGATTATTGGTAGGAAAACAGCAGAGTGTGAAGAGTGTGGTTCCCAGTGATCATCTTACTCTCAGATAATTCCATTTAATATGGTAAATTTGTGTTACTTAACTGATGACAATGTAAATGTTTCAAAAAGATAACAGTTTCAAAAGCACACTTAAAAATATTCTTAACACTTTCAAAATAGCCAAGATCTTCATTTTTAGGACCTACTCTATTTTGATGGTAAGTAATTATGCTCTGGACACAAGCTCTTTGTTGTGGTTGTATTGAAATATATATATATATATATATATATATATAAGTATATATATGTGTGTGTATATGTAATTTTAAATATTAGCCACAATTCCTCTTCTCTTACCTCCTTTCACTCATTTCCAAGCTTCCCTTCACCCCACCCCACTTTTTCACTTACCATAGAATACAAGGCCTTCCATTGGGAATCAACAGATCTGGCATATCAAATTGCAGCAGAACCAAGTCCTTCAACCCTGTCTCAAAGCTGAGCAAGGTATCCCTCTATGGGCAATGGGCTCCAAAAAGCTAGTTTATGAGTGCATGATAAATTCTTGTTCTATTACCAGAGGCCCCACAAACTGCACAAGGAACACACTGGTCATCCCCATCCAGGGAGCTTAGTTTGGTCCCATGCAGGTTCCTCAACTGTCAATACAGAGTCAGTGAGATCCAGTATCTCTAGTTAGGTGTCTCTGTGGATTTCCTCATCAACATTTTCTCCTATTTGCTCATATAATCCCACCTCCTAGGAGCTCTGACACGAGCTTAGCTGTGGACCTCTGTATCTGCTTCTATCAGGTGCTAGATAAAGGTTCTATTAGGACAGTTATGGTGACCATCAATTTGTTAAGTTGAAGGCCAGTTCAAACACCTTGTCCAATATACCTTGGAGTCTTCCAAGGTTCATCCTTGTGGATTACTGGAGATTTTTCCAGCACCAGTTTCTTCCCACACCCACAAATGGCACAATCAATCAAGACATCTCTTTCACCATTCTACCTCTCTGTCCCTCCCCCAATTCAATTCTCTCATTTACTTGTGTTGTCTTCCAGTCTCCACTTTACCACATCCTCACTTCCTGCAATGCTCTCAATTTACTCATGAGATCTTAGATAATTCTATTCTTCAAGAGGACACATTTGGATGTCTCAGTTTCTTCCTTGCTACTTAGCTTGTCTAAGGTTGTGGATCGTACCCTGATTATGTTTAGACTATGTCTAATATCCACTTATGAGTGAGTGAATACCATGCTTGTCTTGCTGGGTCTGTATAATCTCACTCTGGAATTTTTGGTCTAGTTCTATTCATACATCTAGTTGCCTGAAAATTTCAGGATGCTATTTTTTTTCTTATTGCTACATAATAGTCCATTATGTCAATGTTTCCTTTTTAAGTGTGAAATATGATATTAAAAGACCTGCTCTTTGTATTCCTTATCATCAACTCTGGAGACAACGTCCCCAGTACTTTCTAGGCCTATCCTGGTATCAACAGAAACTATGAGCATCTAGTCTTCTCATCTGAAATAAAATTTGTAACACGATATCATTGCTAAACTCAGTGGCAGTGCACCTAGGAGTGATTATATTTCAACCATCAACAACCGAAGTCTGAGAATATTGTATCAGAATATCTATTTTGTAGAAGATAATTGGATATGAGCTCCCATTTCTAAAACAGAAGCTTATTCCAATTAACAACTACTCACAAAGATATTTTAATTTTTAAAATATAGCCTTATTGTAAATATAACTCTCAAAGGTATGACTAATTCCAAATATAGCTAGCCAACACTGGTGTGTCTGATCCCAAGCTGTTCAGGGATTATGGTTTGCAGCCTGGGCATACTTTGCTTTTTTCTTGTTTGTTTGTTTGTTTAGAGTGCAGTAATGAGTAAGTACATCCCCTGCTTATCTATCTGTGTTTGTGATACCTCACTCAGGAGGATATTCTCCAAATCCATCCATTTGCCTGGTTGTTTCCAGGTTCTTGCTATTACAAATACTGCTGCTATGAACATATTTGTGCTAATGCCTTTGAAGTGAGACTGTGCATCTTTAGGATATACACCCAGAAATGGTATTGCTGGATCCTTGGGGAGAATGATTCCCATTTTTCTGAGAAACAGCCATACTGCATTCCAGAGTGGTTGAACCAGCTTACACTCCCACCAACAATGGAGGAGTGTTCCCTTTGCTCCACACCCTCTCCAGCATAGGCTGTCATCTGTGTCCTTTATCTTAGCCAATTTGACAGGTGTCAGGTGGTATCTCAAAGTACTTTTGATTTGAATTTCTCTGATGACTAAAGAAGTGTAGCATTTTTTCAAGTGCCTTTTGGCCATTCGTAATTCTTCTGCAGAGCATTCCTTTTTTAGTTCTGAAGTCCATTTTTTGATTGGATTATTCAAGTTTTTGGAATCTAGTTTCTTGAGTTCTCTAATATTTTAGAGATCAGTCCTGTGTCACTTTTAGGACTGGTGAAAATCTTTTCCCATTTTGTAGGTTGTGTTTTTCACTTAGTAACTGTGTCCTTGGCTTTACAGAAGCTTCTCAGTTTCAGGATGTCCAACTTATTGATTCTTGTTCTTAGTTTCTGTGCTACTGGTGATAGATTTAGGAAGTGTTCTTTCAAGGTATGTAAAAATTGTGTTGGCATTTTGATGGGATGTGTGTTGAATCTGTAGATTCCTTTTGGTAGAATTGCCTGTTTTACTATGTTGATCCTACCTAACAAGAATCTTTTCAGCTTCAGTAGAAACCATTTATTGATTGCTGATCTTAGTGTCTATGCCACTGGTGTTATATTTAGGAAGTGGTTGCCTGTGCCAATTCGTAGAAGTGTATTTCCCACTTTCTTTTCTATCAAGTTCAGGGTGGCTGGGTTTATGTTGAGGTCTTTGATCCATTTGGATTTAAGTTTTGTGCACGGTGATAGTCTTGGATCTATTTGCATTTTCTACACACTAACATCCAGCTACGATAACACCATTTGTTAAAGATACTATTTTTTTTCCATTAAATATTTTGGGCCTCTTTGTCGAAGATCAGGTGTTCATAGGTTTTTGGGTTAATTCCTTGATCTTCAATTCTATTCCATTGATCCACAACTATGTTTTTATGCTGGTACAAGGCTGTTTTTATTACAGTATAACTTGAAGTCAGGAATGGTGATGTCTCCTAAGGTTCTTTACTTGAGCAAAATTGTTTTGGTAATCCTGGCTTTTCTGATATTCCAATGAAATTGAGAATTGTTCTTTCAAGTTCCAAAAAATATTGTGTTGGGATTTTGATAGGCAGTACATTGAATCTGTAGATTGCCTTTAGTAGAATTGCCATTTTTACTATGTTGATCCTACCTCTCCAGGAACATGGAAGATCTTTTCATTTTCTGATATCCTCTTCAATTTTGTTCTTCAGTGATTTAAAATTTTTGTCAAATACATCTCTTACTTCTTTGGTTATAGTTACTCCAAGGTATTTAATGCTATTTGCAACTATTATAAAGGGTGATGTTTCCCTTATTTCTTTTTCAGCCCTTTTATCTTTAGTGTATAGAAGGGCGACTGATTTCTTTGAATTAATCATGTATCCTGCTACATTGCTGAAGGTGTTTATCAGCTGTAGCAGTTCATTGGTAGAATTATGTGGGTCACTTATAAACAATCATATAATCTGCAAATAGAGATAGTTTCACTTCTTCTTTTCCAATTTTTATCCCCGTAACCTCCTTTTATTATCTTATTGCTTTAGCTAAAACTTCGAGAACTATATTGAATAGATAAGGGGAGAGAGGATATCCTTGTGTAGTTCCTGATTTTAGTGGGATTGCTTTGAGTTTTTCTCCATTAAGTTTGATGCTGGCTGTTGGCTTCCTGTATATTGAGATGTTTTCCCTGCATTCCTGATACCTCCAGCGCTTTTATCATAAAGGAGTTTTTGATTTTGTCAAAGGCTTTTTCAGCATCTAAAGATATGATCATGTGGTTTTCTTCCTTTAGTTTGTTTTTATGATGGATGGCATTTATGGATTTTTGTATGTTTATCCCATCCCTGTATTTCTGGAATGAAGCCTACTTGGTCGTGGTGGGTGATATTTTTTATATATTGTTCTATACGGTTTGGTAAAATTTTGTTGAGCATTATAATATCTTTTCTAGTTTAAATACAATAATAGCCATTATTTTGAAACAAAAATATCTTCATTGAAGAAACTGAGATATTCTGCCAAATATCATTAAAACACTCAGCCATATTTCATCTTTAGATGGAAGCAGCTGGACCTTGCTGAGGTAAGGTGTTTTGTGATATTTTGTAGCACTGTGTGGTTGGGATACTATGATATTGCTGACAGTAGTAACTGTCAGCATATTTAACCTCCATGCTGTTGATTGTGAGAAGGTAAGAGGTCCCATACCTATTGCCACTGAATCTAGCCTGAACTCCAGAAGCCAGGTTGAATGTGATATAAATCAGCAGTTTATATCAGTGGCTCCTGGCTTCTGCTGATACCAGTGCAAGTAATTGGTACTTATACTAGAGCTAACATTGCAGGTCATGGTGACTGTCTCTCCTTGAGATGTAGGCATGGAATTTGAGGAGTGGATGAGCATAACTTCTCCACTGGAAACTATGATCAGCAAAAGAAAAAAAGAGAGGTTAGTAGAAATAGAGATACACAAATAACTTGATAGCAACCATCACTTAAAAGAAAGAATATAAATAATAGTATATCTTAGAGTCAAACTTCCTCTGCAAAAATCATATTAGATTCTTTTTTTTATCTTTTCAAGACAATTTTACTTAAAAATTATGATCACATACTACCTGATATTTCCATAAAGAATGGACCACATAGATAATTGAGATACCATTACATACATTAGACAGTAAATATTCCACTTCCTAAGTGAAAACATAATAAAAATGGGATAAAAATCATAGATCTGATGTAAGAGTCACATAATGAAATTCACATATTTGATTTGCCACACACATAGCATATTTCATTATATACCTCAAATGTTTCAAAATAGAAATCACAATGCAGTGAGTTCAATGATCAATTGTGAGTAAACATGGTAAGTACTTTACTTTCTTCAAAGATGTGATAAAAAATAAATGAAAGATATTTTTATAGAAGTTGAAGACACCGTGAATCCTACAGTCTTTACCAAATTGTTTATATAACTAGTGGCATTCTTTTGAATTAACCACTATTTCTTGACTTGAAAAGTATCCAAATGAGGTTATCATAATTTACAGAAATAATTACATTGTTATTGAATTATTAAATATTTGTTCTTAAAACCAAAGTTCAATTTTTGACAGCTTTCTGTAATAGCAATTACAAAAAAATTCAAGGTTCTAACATTATAATATTAGATTCTAAACTCAGAATCTGTCTTACCTGTGATAATGATTAGCATGAACCTGAAAATTTGCACCCAAAATCCATTTTCATTTCCTATCTTAATCTTAAACCAGTTATTGCTCTTCTGTAACATACTTTACTTTAAAGCAACTATGATCCCTTTGTGGATTCTGAGGTTGAAATATGCAAATAAAAAGATATGGTCTTGGCCGTTTTTGGATTGTCTACTCATGTAGATATTTATTAATGCAAACCAGGATAGTCCAGAGAAACGCCTACTTATTTATAGATATTACACTGATAAAATAGGACATTTCTTTGCCTTTTCTTTTCCTTTTGTGGTGCATAGTTCTGACACAAAATAATGATCATTTATTTCAGTGAAACCTGGCTGAATTTGATCCTTCCTCTAAGCAAAGCAATTTCTCTCATAGTAAAGTGTGTTGACACACTTATAATATACTTGGAGACATTTGGTATGTTATTTGCTTCCTTTTTTCCTGGAAGGTGTACAGCTGAGACCTTCTTTCCCCATCCAATCTTAACCAGCATGTTACCATTTTTTTCTCCAATCAGTTCCTGTAATATGGATACAACAGATTAAAAGAGGAAACGGATGGTGCTATGACAGAGAAGACTGTTTCTAGCTGACAGTTCGTAGAGAAAGTTTGTTTCCCTCTTTTGAAAAGCCTGAAATTTCTGAGTCTTCAGGTTAAGTGGACTAACTGTGGGTATGTTCTGTGCAAGACATCTTAAAGACAGTGAGCAAAGCCTTGGAGACCTTTCTAGAGGCCATGTGGATCAAGACCCTAAGGACAACTTGTTTTCTAGGGTTACAGTAATTTTAACTGTAAGGCTGGTGATATTGACTGTATAGATAATGTGTTTGTGGTGCCCTCTTCTGGTAAAACAGCAAAATTAAGACAATTTTGGGTAATGTCCTTTTTTCAATTTAGAAGTAAAGATGCACTCATAGAGATCAGTGCCAAATACTAATATACTTACAAAAAAATTATTGTTGGTGAAAAATACAAAATTGGGCTCTCGTTTTCTCCACTGGTCGGAGTCCAAAGAAAGAATACTTTCCATGTAGTCACACATAAGCACATATACTCTATGCCATCACTAAGTATATATAGACCAGTGAGTAAATGTTAAATACGACTGAAAAAGAGTTTAAAATGTTTGTGCTCTTATGAGATCACTAAGTTTATATTCTTAAATATTATATACCTAATGTCTTTCTTACCATGATGTTACAATCAGCAAAATAATTTAGAACTTAATTTTGGCAAGAAGACACTAAGTTACTTAATATAAATTGTCAATAAAACAATGTAAAAAATATCTTACTTTTTTCTTTTCTTTTTCTTTATTTATTTTGTAATTATCAAGAAAAACAGTAAAATGTATTTAAAATGCTGATAAGTCAACAATAACTATAAGGAAAACAAAAATCATAAGCATGACTTTTCAAGGGTGATAATGCAAATAAGTTTGCTACACATAAAATTACTTTCTGTTCAGCTTTCCCTCTGAGTTTTTTCTTTCTATACCTGCATATCCTTATTCAAGTTCCCTTCCCCCTCCCACCAGATCATGTCATTTTTTTCTTCTCCACAACTCCTCATCCCCTCCCTGGGCAGGCAGCCGACAGTTCCATGGTTCCACTGACCCAATAATGCTTAGTTCAGTCTCCACCCCTGTCAAATCCAGTTTTGTCTCCCTCTCTCAAGAGTGAGTCAGGTATTCCTATAGGTGGAGTGGAATTCAAAGGGTCAGTCCAGGGTGTTTTTGATCCATAGCTGTTCAGTGGTTGTGGTTTGTAGCTTGGGCATGATGGCTTTTTTTCTCGTTTGTTTGTTTAGAGACCACTAATGAGTGAGAACATCCCCTGCTTATCTTTCTGAGTTTGTGATACCTTGCTCAGGAGGATATTCTCCAATTCTATCCATTTGCCTGCAAGTTTTAGGATATCATTTTTTCTTACTGCTGAGTAGTATTCCATTGTGTAGATGTACCACATTTGGTAATCCATTCTTCAGTTGAGGGACATCTAGGTTGTTTGCAGGTTCTTGCTATTACAAATAATGCTGCTATGAACATAGTTGAGCTAATAATACCTTTGGAGTGTGAATGTGCATCTTTAGGGTATACACTCAGAAGTGGTATTGCTGGGCCCTAGGGGAGATTGATTCTCAATTTTCTGAGAAAACACCATACTGCATTCCAAAGTGGCTGAATAAGCTTACACTCCAACCAACAATGGAAGAGTGT